>CM038145.1:511030864-511206330 GCA_021437245.1 Aegilops speltoides
TATAATGCTTTTAGTTGAACTAGTTGAATTAATATATAGATCAACTAGTTTATTTTTTGAAGATGCTTAATTAGTTGAACTTGTTGAATTAATATATAGAACTAGTTTATTTTTAGAAGATGCTTAATTAGTTGAACTTGTTGAATTAATATATAGAACTAGTTTATTTTTAGTAAATGCTTAATTAGTTGAACTAGTTGAATTAATATAACTAGTTTATTTTTAGTAAATGCTTAGTTGAACCAGTTGAATTAATAGATTTTTCTGTTAATAGATTTTTTCTGTTAATAGATTTTTTTCTGTTAATAGATTTTTCTGGTGATATTATTATTGAATATGCATGTTTGGTGATATTATTGTTAATAGATTTTTTTGGGTGATATTTAGATTGTGTAATTAATTTTGTTCATAGAATTTTAATGATTTTTTTGTTCATAGTATTTAGAAAAAGGAAAAAAAAGAAGTAGTTTGTATATAGTTGAACTAGCTAGTTGATTTAATAAAGTAATTTATTTTACTATATATAGAAGTAGTTTGTTTTTAGTAAGTACTACTTATTTATTTATAGTAAGTGCTTAGTAGTTGAACTAGATAGTTGACTAATAAAACTAAATTATGAACGTAGGCCGGAAATGTCGTACGCAATGGACGACGATAACCGCCCGGGGGAGTGCGACTGGTGCCACGACGACCGAGGTATCTGCGACTGGTTCATTGAGCTGGACGAAGATCGGCGCTTCAGCATTAAGCTCGAGGAGACCTGCGATGTTCATACGGATGCATAGCATTTACAATAGTTTTTTCGTAATTAAGCACGACTTCAACTATTTTAACGTGTATTTTCATCTTTTCCAATTCGACTAGCTTATCCCATGCTTTGCAAGACGCTATGTCTTGGAGAGGATGGGTTTTGAAGACCATGAAAATTTCGAAACCAAAAAAATTATCCTAAGTACCGAACATGGTGTGGATTTTCAAGTAAAGCTGTACAATGCTCAGAGTGTAACCCATTTTGGTTGCAAAAATTGGGATGCATTTTGCAAGATGTATGGTCTTGATGTGGGTATGCTTGTCACCATGGATCTTGGTGATCCTACAATCGAGCAAGAGACACCTTCGATTTGAGTCTTTGTGGATACACCTCCAGTTCTTCCCTCATGTGAGCTAAACATAGTTATTAAGTAATTTATATTGTTTATTTCAAAATATAATGTTGACAACTTATCTCCATTGACAGCTTATTTTCATTCTTCAAAGAATGTGCGGAAGATGGTATTACACTGAAGGCTCCGAATTAACTTATCAGGAGAAAACTCATCTGGTCAGATTTTGTACTGATCTTGAGAATTAAAATATCTACAATCAAACTCCTCAACATTATGGTCAATACGTACCACTAGTGCACGTGTTGAACTACGGTAACTACCATGGAGATACCCTGGTAATATTATTTTTTACTATTACAACATCCGTGCATCTTTTTGCACACTTCTAAAACTAGTCCACCATTGCTAACTACAAAGTTATTATTATGTTTTTCAACAGATAATCCCGAATGATTGTGTGCCTCATCTGATGTATACGCGTGGTAGCCTTCATGTTTTGAACATACGACCAGGTCGTCCTACTTAATCTCAACTGTCCATACCGGTTTCTAAAAGAAGTGGAGACATAACAATCAAAGAATGGAAAAATGTATGGACAATCGTAAGGAGCTTCTTGGAAGCAATAAGCAGCGAAAGGCAAGAATTGGAGACAGGATGATCGCCATTCTTCATAATGGAGAGTCAGGGTCTATATTGTTTTATGCTATTTTACCTTAAGGGTGTTTAGGTCCTACCGACATCGATGATCATGTGCTAAGAACAATTATGTAGGGTTGGGTTCGATGACTATATATGAGGATGATGACCGTATGACTTATTATTAATAACGAGTAGAAGTTGTATGATGATGCATGATTAGTAGGACTTGTTATTATATATATATGATGATGTAATGATGCAAAAGCATGCATGAGCATGTTATATCTGCGGGTGCAATGATGTATGATGCATAACGTGTACAATGTGTAGTATCGTAAAATACCAGCAAACGAAAAAGAATTAAAATGGAAACACAAAATTAAATGAAAAAGAAATCATAAAACTAAAAACCCACCAAACCTTATAGTACCGGTTGGTGTTACCAACCGGTACTAAAGGGCTCCAGGCCCCCGGAGCTGGCTCGTGCCACGTGGTTGCCCTTTAGCACCGGTTCGTGCTGAACCGGTACTAAAGGGGGGGCTTTAGTGACCACAAATTAGTGCCGGTTATATAACCGGCACTATAGGGCCTTACGAACCGGTGCTAATGCCCGGTTCTACACTAGTGTTCCATTCCAACCCCCTCGCAACGCCTCCCCAGGGCGCCGCCAGCAGCCAACCAAGACGCAACCTCCCCTCTACCGCCGCCGCCGGCATAGGCCGCAGTGGCGGTAGGCCCGACACCAAAGGGACATGGGTGCTAGATGCGGCGGCGACCCTCATGGATCGGCTGGGGCGAGTCCGCAGCGGCCAGGGCGGCGCCCTTGGTCATGCGGCGGCGGTGCTAGCTCCCATGGCCATCGAGAGCCGACGGGTTCCCTGGCGATGGTGGGCATGGCGGCGGCCGCAGATGTGGATCCCACCCAGATCCATTGTCAATCCTAAATATGGATGGTCGGCGGCGCGATGAGGGCTCCGGTGAGGGGATGGAGGATCTCCGCCAAAGTACCGACGGTGGCATACGTCTTCATGGTGAGGCTCCGCGCGGTTCTTGCCTGTCGCAAGATTGGGATGCCATGGCTTCCGGTGAAAATCACGCCTAACTGCAATCTTGCTGGACGATGGCAGTGTCTCTGACGTCGTTTCCTTCTTGAGGCATTATCGTTGTAGGTCACGTCAACTCAATCAGGATGTTTTGTAGGGAAACCCTAGATCTGGGTCTACCGGATGAAACGATGACGGCGCCTTCGGTGTCGTTCTCCCTCCTAGGGACATCATTTTGGAGCAAGTGCTGGCTGAAAGGGACAAAAGGAGGAGCGGTGTTACATCAGCAGCAAGGCCGGCAACGAATCTCGGCAGCATGGTGTTGTGGAGTTTCGGCCACAAGCGCGTGTGGATGGATACATGCAGGATGGTGACGTTGTCTAGCGCCGTCGTGGCGTCGACGGCAGGCCTGGCAAGGTCGATGTGTCAATACCTACTCTGGAGATGGATGGGTGGAAGGCGGCGGCGACAACCTCTGAGAGTGCACCGGACGGGTGCGTGCCCAAGACCCAACATTGCAGCTTGGTTGGGGCCTCTGTCTTTAGATGTTAGGCTTTGGTGTGATATTTGTTTTGTCTTCGGCTCAGACAATCAACACCCCTTCATCATGTGGATAAGAGTAGCAACTGATGTTGCCAAGGTGGTGCTTCAGACTACCTGATGCATTACTTTGTACAGTCTTTGTGAATAATTAATAAAATGGCTGCATGCGTCACCCAGATGCAGAGGCCGGGAGTCATCCTTCTTTCCAAAAAAAAATCACATATTTTCACAGGAATTCAACACATATAGCACATCACATTGGAAACATCACAAGCAATTGTACTTAACATAGCATAAGATAGATCTAAATTTCATCACATGATTCATCACAGAGACCACACGTACACTAATTCAAAAAAGTACACACAAACATTTTTTTCATTCTACATACGCTGCAAAAGTTAGGAGCCAAGACTTAGGATTTCTAAATTCCCCATTCTTCGACATGGCATTTCTGACGAAGAAATAGGTAAACTGGTGTCTAACATAGCTGATATTACCATACTTGAATTGTTTACTAGTGGTTGGGGGCTGTCACTGCGGGCCTCTTGAGAGGAAGTTGTGCATGTATTTCTCCCTCTCAAAGAAAACCTCAATTTCATCTCAAAATTAAAAAAAAACTTTCTCACAACACGTGAACATCACATCCATCTAAAAAAAAGCCTAAAAACGTTCTTAAAATGAAAAAGAAACAAAAGCCTCACTTTCATCTTTCAAAATAATATCAAAACAACTTTTCTCAAAAAAGGTCTTAATTTCATATTCCAAAAAAATCAAAATTCTCAATTTTTTATTCCAAAAAAATCAAAAAGTTTTTCTCACGGCCAACCGGCATGCGTCACGTGGCCATGCAGGTTGACCGCCATTCTCCCGTAGCTTAATGTGTTTGATGGCCTATCTCTACAACACGTTGTACAAACACTACTACAAAAAATGAATGTCATCCATGCGCAACAATTATTGGCTGGCCATGAGGGACCCATCAGCAATATGTATCTCCACTGACGGGCCACAAAATATCCAGCAACTTTGGGGGGGTTGTTTCATGTGAAAATGTTACTAAGACTAACTCCAACCGGCCGACGCAAACGAACACGGATTAGGCGGGTGGGCAGCTGACAAGCCCATGCAGCCGCGGCGGCGAGAATGAACGGCTCGCCGTGGATCCCTAGCAAGAGGAGGATCTGCTGCGTGACCTTGACGGCCTGGCGCCTCGCTGTTTTGGCTACGTTGGCGGTGGCGTCGGCCTCTTTTTTCTCCGCTACAACCTTCCTCGAGCTACAGATGTGGCACTGCCAAGGTAGCTAGGTTATATTTTAGGGTCATTAGATGCCTTGATTTTTTAAATGGTTAATCTCAATTCTACCATTCACTCGCCCTTCTGCGTCCATCTATCATCCATACATCAATAAGATGAACTTATAAATCAACCTATATTTAGGTTTTTTCTAAGGTAAATAAAAGGCTTTTTAGACAATGTGATATCACATGTGCATTCTATCATTGAAATTATTTTTCATAAAATCATGGAAAGTATGTTGGAAAATTCTCAACAACATACGCAAACAACCTATACAAATATTTGAATCAAATTCCAATAGGAATACCTGTCCTATTTTGATAAAACGGTTATTCTTCAAATTCTACCACTTGGTAGCTCCTAAAAGCACCACTACATGAAAAATAAATATATCCGAGTACGAAACATACTCAGGGAAGCCCCAAATAACCTCAGCTTAGAGTAAGCTGAGTGTTGCACTCGGTTTACGGCTCCCGACTTAATTTGGACCGGCTTATGCCATCTAAGCTGAGTGTCATTTCACGAGTACTGGGCTTACATATAAGCCGAAGTCAAAACATAGGCGGCCGGCTAGGTTGATCCTCATGGATTTTGGCGGCCGGAATCCCCTTGCATCTGATTTCAAGGGACTGAGACTACCCACGGTGGGAGTAACATAGGTAGTAACATTATACGTATCTAGATAAAATAAATGATGTGGCAAGCAATAAATGAAAAAAGAGAGGCATATGGTAACATAGCTAGTTACTACTAGCATGAGTAACATCACACATATCAAGGCAAGATGAGTCTATAGCCTAATAAATGAAGTATTGCATGTTACTCCCCACTATAAAGGTAGCGCATGTTACTACTTTATGTTACTATCCATTGTGGCTAGTCTGATGGCGGGCTGCGCGGTGGTAGCTCGTCATTCCATGCCAATGAGGATCTGAGGCCACGGAGCTCCCTAGATGCGCGTGTGTGCAAGTTTGTCTTAACTATATCACTTTCACATTAATTATGTCTTATATAGGAACAAGTTATCCTAGAGGATCTAGGAACAAGGTTTTGTTAACAAACTATTGGCCGTAGCTCTCGAGGCCATGAAGAAAAAACATTGGGAAATCTACGTACTAAGAGCAACTTGTTGGTTAAAGCGTGCGTTCATGCCAAACACAGTTGCATTAGTTTATGTGAGCACACTTGTATCATTTTACCCAGCCTAATAAAGGAGGATGCAAGTGTGTTCTTGTAATCCTGTAGGGACCTGGAAGAAATATTGCACCTTTCCGTGGTTGTGCGCGTAGAGGAGAGAACCTCACCCCGCCGGCCATTCATCCATCATATATCTATACAAAACACATGTCCAACCGACCAGTGAGACACTACACGGTAGGAGATCGCAAAGAGGCTGAGGAGGCTCCGGTTTTAGCCGGACGAGGATTTGAGGACTATCTCTCGGCTGCTTCGGTCGTCGCTGAAGAGCAGATGAACATGGAGGCTTCTGATTCGGACCGGCCACGGCTGGAGCTGGAGAGCGACGATGACAGTGCCCAAAAAGCACAGAGGTACTTTCCATTTGATTTTGGGCTCTTAATTAATTACACTGATCGCATCGCATGCAGTGGCGCAAGGTCGATTTGCCTCTGTGTATAGCTTCCAGAGTATGACTATGTACAAACCTCCCTTTCGGAAAAAGTAGTATATAGCTTCCAGTAACCCAAACCTATTAGTACATCGATCAGTCGGATTACTGTCGTGACAAACTAGTTACAGCAATTCTAGAAGATCGGCGTCAATATTTTCTTAACATGTTAGAAATCACCTCAACACAGCGCTCATTCAACCATCTTATTTTGCACAGAATTAGTTGCAACCCCATAGTTGAGTACAGCCAGCCAGAGTCTTTCCCTCTTTTCACAAAAAAAATGTTAGTCACATTCACAAATTATGAGCCCCTTTGGTTCAAATAAAATTTCACAGGACATTCGACAACTCAGGTCCTTCAGATTTTTTTTTCTTATAAGGCCTTGTTTTGTTCATAGGGCAAGAAATCATATGATAGAAATTCTTCTATATATGATCTACTTTTCATCATTGCATGCCTAATCTTTTGAAACAATTCATATTTTTTTCATGTGATCGATGCAACAAACAACATATAATAAACCTTTCAGTGCTTTCATTTCATGCAGGATTCAACTTATCATAGCAGTGTATGATACTATAATGTGAAAGTCCTCTTGTGAGCTCGAATGTGAAAGTCCTCTTGTGAGCTCGAGCTAACATGCACCATTGCTACAGTGAAATTTAAAAAAAAAATATCAAAAAATCTGATTTTTTTTGTAACAAACTTTGATGTGTTTCAAGTGTGGGCAAGCTTCCGTGATGGAATGACAATCATGGAGGTCTCGGCAAAAAAGAATTGATGCTCCGAATGCTTCCAGAAACAGTCTATTTGGTGTGTCAATTTTATTATTTTTTCCATGATCTCCACGAATGTCATTCCAACGCAAAAATTTGCACGCACGTTGAAAAACGCATCAATGTCTGTTGCAAAAAAAAAATCAGATATTTTTGAATTGTTGAGTATTTTTTTTTCGAATTTTACTGTAGCAAAGGGTGCATGTAGTATGTTTCATAATAATGCAACTGTGCTTGGCATGACTATGTATAGTTAGCATGTAATATAGTTTATATGTTCTATAATAGTGCAACGGTGTTTGGCATGCCAAACATAGTTGCATTACAACTCTCTATATCCGCATAACTATGCAACGTCTTAAAACATATAAACTATTACTATACATACAACTTTTCACTTGTACATTGCAACCATGATAACATAACCTGGCAACTAGCTACGATGTTATTTTTCAGTTGAAACATGACATCATGTGATCTTACTTACAAGCCAAGGTTGAGACGAACTCACCGGTAAAGTCAGGTCGCTAATCAGATTAACGGCTTGTGTGATATGTTATTTTAAAAATTGATATGTACCAACTAATGTGATGACATCAAAATTAGGTGAATGATTTTTGCATGCACACTAAATATGCTCTCTCTATGGGGCAAAATATTATTGAAGTAGCCTCATCACCCTAAAATTACCTAGGATTGATAAATCATTATAGAAGTGAGGAGTTTTCGTTTATTTTCCTTGTATACCTGATGTGGACTTGTACATGGCAGCCGGGATCGTCCATTGGTAAGGATGCCGCTCGTTGACTGGAGGCAAGTTTGCATACTCTGGTGTTCCAGGTGCATTCGAGTTCTGCAATTTGTTTTGTTTTGGTTTGTGAACCATTGCGACAACATTGCTGCTGGCGCAATATCAGCTTGTGCTTTTGTGTTTGCAACACTTTCGGGGGAGATAAGAGGAGGTGAGTCGAATCAATTGGTTTCCGTTTTTATGATTATATTATATACTGCTGATTATCTTCTATTTCTAAATAACCAATCACTAATCTATCTTTTAACATACAAGCATGCATGTAAAGAAGTCCACCTTAACATGCAACCATGCATAGGAAAAGACTCATCACAACATACATACATATATTTTGTTCTGTATGTTGTCGGGTGCGCAGGGTGGTATATATATTTAATAAATATTTAACAATATATAATAATCAAAAGAATAAATCATATATATATATATATATATATATATATATATATATATATATATATCATTACTCAAAATATTCATGTTATGTACAAGTAATAAAATATATTCCAAAACATTCGGGCAACAATGGGCGGGGTATTCTCTAATTTGGATTAATTAAGCTAGCTCTATATGATGATTGTCAAATAATAGTTTCTTAAAGGCAATTAACAAATAAGATTGATTGTGTTTACTATCTTGATATATAATTGCAGGTCAGAGTATGGTTGTTCACTCTTCATGGGAGATGATAGGAGGTAAGTCGACTTAATCGGATCTGTCATATTCTTGATGATCATTTTTTAAAGAAGACTTTTGTCTGATTTGAAATTATAAAGCCCTAAACGGCAATTACTAAATTGAATTCTTGATGATTACTAAATTAATTAAATTAGTCCCACAGACGAGTGCATAGGGTCATCGATTTGACTAACTAAATGTGTGTTATATATCATACACAACATTTCATTGGACCCATATAGATAAATTATTAGACATGTAGCTTTCGTTATATATGATACTCATTTTGCTTAGTCAAATTGCTGACATAGATGCGTGCGTTTTGCGGACCGGCAAAATGGACAAAAATAACATAAAGGCTAAAGTAATTTTAAAAAATAAACTCTTACGAAACTATTTCACAGAAATAAACCTTTCGGTGGCACCCAACAAGTAGGCGCTATGCTACACGGTGTAGCCCCTAACACGTAGGCGATTTGCTACACAGTGTAGCGACCATGCCTCAGGCGCTACACAGTGCAGCACCCATATGTTTCAGGCGTTATCCTATGTAGTATAGAGCCTAATTGTTGGGCGCTACCCAAATATATTAGATTTTGTGAAATAGTACTCTCAACGAGAGTTTATTTCTTAGATTATTTTTGTTTTGGGGTTACTTTTGTCCATTGTGCCCTGCGCACCCGACTGGAGGGACTATAAAAGGAATATACAAGCAACTGATTGCATCGTTCATTGTGTATGTGCATGCAGGCCCAAGTTGTTTCGTCAGCAAGAGCACTCGTGTCGATGGAGACGTTATGCAGTGTCCTCACATTTGGTACTTCGACACCTGCTCGAGCTATTCCATGACGGGGGACATGGACCTCCTGCTGGGAGTCCACCCTTCTACACTCGTTACCGTTTCTTCGGCCACAGGACACACAATGTCGTCCTACCTGTGTGGCCGCGTAACCGGGACCGTGAACCTCTCCGGGGTCCGCTACTTCCCCGGAGCCCCCAACCTCATCTCCGCCGGCCATCTCCGGCAACTAGGGTGCACTGCTACCATTGACGAATGTGGCTGTAGCATCACCAACAGGTACGGAAGAGTCATTGGCAAAGGTCGTGTGCTGGATAACAACATGACGGTACTAGATATGCTGGGAGGCTACTCGCTTGACTCTTGTTCCCATTGCACCTGGCCTTGGAGCCACATCTTCTAGCCAATACCGCATCGTCTCCAGCTATCTTTGATCTGTACCCTGTTGCACTATATGGAACTGTAATCAATACTAGTACTGCTGGGACTATATTTCGGAAACGAAAAGGTGTGATGGCACCCGGGAGTCTAGGCACCCTCCAATCTGTCCGTCCAGTGGCAATAAGATTCGTGCAGCATCTATCCAGTTACAGACGCATTGCAGTAGCAGTGTAATTAGACAGGCTTTTTTGCATGCGGAACTGTTTGGCAGGGCTAGGCTGGCAAGAGGTCATGCGGTCATGGATGAAGTGACAGCATATAGATTATAGATTCTGCATGAGGCCCACCCATGTCACATGACTCAAGATGGCAAGAATTGAAATAAATAAAAGGAGAGTGTGTGTTGCACGCAAATGGTAGGAGAGAGTGTGTGTTGCATGCAAGGTTAAGAGAGAGAGAGTTATCTGCTGCATGCCGAGTTATTAAAAGAGAGATACATGCAAGGGTCAGAAGAGAGGGAGTTGCATGCAAGGTTTGAGATAGAGAGAGTTATCTGCCTGACACGCGAGAATAAAACTTAACTTCTCATATCCGGACAAGTCAAGAAAAAGTGCACAGTGATGGGATGGATCCCTCTGCATGCAGTACAGTGGCAAGGCCCATGTGCATCAGCTAGCGCACTGCAAATTACAACGGGATCACAGAACAGGGATCAGTTCACGAGGCAGGAGAAGCAGGGGGTGTCCCGACACCCGGGAGTTGAAAATCCGTTCTCATTTCGAAAGGAAGTTTTTTATTGATGTCCTGGTCTCGGTCTCTCGGGGGCACGGTACACCGTGAATATATTAGGATCAAGTTTTGTTTTGTTAATTCGTTCCTTGCAGACGATCCATCACATTTTGTACTATGTCACCGGGGTTGAAATGGTGCAGGTGGATCACCTGACAGACTAGGTGGTGGAAGTGAAATAGAGATTGGAAAGTTTGCGAGACTGGTGGAAGACTTACAAATTGTTGATGATTAAATCACTAATTTTGTATACATCAGAGTGTACGTACAACATGAATATAGAGCCAAGCAACGCGAAGAACCTGTCATAGACGCCAGAGATGCCAAAGACGATGAATATTACAATGATGCGCTAGTTTACTCAGGTCCGTGATGGGTAATAGCCCTAGTTCTACTACGAGTAACATTGAATTTTTTTTAGAAAAGGACGAGTACATTGATATGAGGTTACATCATACACATCCAATTCTTTGGCAAAGGTTCATGGGTCTACAGGCAGCCCGGGTCAGTAAACAAAAAAAACCTACCTTTGGAGCGATTTTTATATCGTCTGATCTCGTATGGTTAAAAAGCATCTATCCTAATCTCCTCTGAGCGTCTACTTTAGCCTATCCCTGCTCATAGGGTATAGCTCTCTGATATCTAATCCCTAGTCACTGGCACAAACCTCATTGAATCCCAGTTGATTTCTTGAGCGCATATGTTCGTCAGTCATGCTTGAACTTATAAGGATCAAGGCAGCTCAAAATTGTCTATATGCTGCTGGAATTTAGTCTATATTGGGGCAGCCCAATAACTATTTCAGAAATTCCTAATAAATCCTAGAGGCCCACTTAGCCCATTTGTGCAAGGCAAGGGATACTACTAAAGTTTAGTCCCACATTGCTAGTCTAGTGGGAGTTGGTCCTCTTTATAAGGGAGGTTCTTTCCCTACTTGTACGAGCATGAGAACAAGAGGGACATCCACGCGCGCTCCTCCTCCGCCGCCCGCCGCGACGCGGGTTGCGGGGAGCTGGAAAGTTTTGCGGCAGTGGACAATTAATATGAACGGCACACCCTTCGCGTGCCGCCTGTTCACTTCGCCTCCCTCCGTTGCTTCCTCTCGTCTCCTTCTCTTGCGCCTATAAAAGGGAGGTCGCTCCTCTCAGAGAGACGCACCAGAGGCTTGCGGCGTGCACCGCGAGTCGGGACAGTAGGCCTCCGGAACCGCAGCTTTTGAGTCCTGTACGGGAGAAGGGTGATAAGGTTTTTGGGGAGCGCTCAGCGTGACTACTGGCTTCTTCATCACGGACGATCCGGTCGCCGACGACGACTTCTTCCCCGACGTCGACAACCTCCTCGACGACATGGCTGGCGAGGACACCGACCCCAAGTCCAGTACTGCTGCTGCTGTCGTCCCGTATGTCATCTTCTTTCTGTCACATGTTCTGCCACAGTTACCTCTACTAGTACTTGCCCTACATATGTTAGGTTCTATTTCATATATGCAACTAGTTCTACCGTCTGCTATAGATATGTTTGGCTACGGTTCATATATGCAGAAGCTATTTACCTTCTCTCTGTCAGAACGCATGACTTGCTTTATCTCTATTATTTTAGTCATGTTTTATCTACTATTTCTGTTAGTCATGTTTTATCTACTATTTCTGTTAATAAAATCATTCTGTAAATTGCTCATATTTCCAACAATCCAAAAACCTTATTATAGGCAATTTACCTCGAATGGTTTTGCTGCTTCCATGAGACCTCCTATGTTTGAGGGTATTCACTATAAGAGGTGGCGCGTGAGAGCAGTCTTATGGTTTGAAACCATGAGTTGCTATGACGCCACTCTTGGCAAACCTGAAGGAGAGCAAGATGCCCAACAGGCACAAGCTTTTCAGAAAATGGATACCTTGTTTAAGGCTGCTCTCTTGAGTGTTCTTGGTGAGAACATAGTTGATGCTTATGCGTCAATTGATAATGGAAAAGATATGTGGGATGCACTCGAGGCCAAGTTTGGGGTCTCGGATGCTGGCACTGAGCTGTACATCATGGAGCAATTCTATGATTACAGGATGACCAAGAGCGCCCGTGGTTGAGCAAGCTCATGAGATACGATCGCTTGCTAGAGAACTTGAGCACTTGGTTGTACGCTACCGGACAAGTTTGTTGCCGGAGGTATCATCACTAAGCTTCCTCCTTCATGGAGGAACTTTGCTACCTTGCTGAAGCATAAGAGGCAGGAGTTTTCCGTCCCGGTTCTCATTGGCACTCTTGATGTGGAAGAAAAGGCGAGAGCAAAGGACACACGTGCTCGAGGTATTGAGGAGGATCTAGTGCCAATGTGGTGCGTAAGCGAACTTCCAGCCCCACAAGTTCAAGAACAAGGGCAAGTTTGATGGTAAAGCAAAGTTTGATGGGAACAACAAGGCTGTGCAACACACGAACTTCAAGAAGAAGAATGGCAAGAAGAAAGGTGCTTGTCATGTGTGTGGAGATCCTGATCATTGGGCTCCCAGTTGCCCTAATCGCTATGACAAGCGTCATCCTGGGAAAGGCGGCAAGACCGCTAATGTTGTCATTGGAGACATTGACATGAAGGATGCTGGGTATGGTATATTTCCCACTATTCTTTCAGTATGTCATTCTCCTGATTGGTTGATTGACACGGGTGCTAATGTGCATGTATGCGGTGATATTTCCATGTTTTCGCCTTATCGGATCACAGGACTTCAACCGTGTTGATGGGCAACGGTTCAAGTGCTTCGCTCGTGGTGTTGGCACGGTCGATCTGAAGTTTACTTCGGAAAGATCGTCGGCGGCTGAAGAACGTACATTATGTCCCCTCCGTCAATAAGAATCTTGTTAGCGGATCTCTTCTGTGTAGAGATGGCTACAAGCTTGTCTTTGAGTCGAATAAATTTGTAATATCCAAGTATGGAACCTTTGTCGATAAAGGCTATGAGTCGAGGCCTGTTTCGTTTATCCTTATCGACGCTTGCAATAAAGTTGTTAATCATATTTGCAACAATAGTGAATCAAATGTGTGGCATTCACGACTTTGTCATGTTAACTTTGGTTGCATGTCGCGACTAGCAAAGTTGAACTTAATCCCTAGTTTCACCACCGTTAAGGGATCTAAGCGTCAAGTGTGTGTGCAAGCTAAGCAACCTCGTAAATCTCACGTGACTGCGGAAACGAGAAATCTTGCACCACTAGAACTTATACATTCAGATCTATGTGAAATGAATGGTGTTTTTACAAAAGGTGGAAAGAAATATTTCATGACGTTAATTGACGACTCCACTAGATACTGCTGTGTGTATCTTCTGAAATCTAAGGATGAGGCTTTGAACTTTTTCAAGATCTATAAAGCTGAAGTGGAAAACCAACTTGATCGGAAAATCAAGAGGCTTAGGTCCGACCGTGGTGGAGAGTATTTTTCCAATGAATTTGATGCTTTTTGCGGAACATGGTATAATCCATGAGAGGACGCCTCCCTACTCACCTCACCAAATGGGGTGGCCGAAAGAAAGAACCGTACTCTAACTGATTTGGTTAACGCCATGTTAGACACATCGGGTCTCTCCAAGGCATGGTGGGGGGAGGCGATATTGACAGCATGTCATGTCCTAAATCGAGTTCCCACAAAGAACAAAGAGATAACTCCATTCGAGGAATGGGAGAAGAAAAGGTTAAAACTCTCTTATCTGCGAACATGGGGTTGTTTATTAAAGTCAATGTTCCAATTCCAAAGAAGCGGAAACTTGGACCAAAGACTGTGGATTGTGTTTTCTTGGGATATGCTTTTCATAGCATTGGCTATAGATTCTTGGTTGTAAAATCTGAGGTACCTGACATGCATGTCGGTACGATCATGGAGTCGAATGATGCGACTTTCTTTGAAGATATCTTTCCCATGAAGGATATGGCTACCTCGTCTAATCAGAAGATGCCTAGTTCATCGAATCAGGAAGCAGTTACAATTACCGAACCTGCCATTTCGATGGAACGCTTTGAAAGTCCTGTGGAGGAGAACAATGAAGTTCCTATTAGGAGCAAGAGACAGAGGACTGCAAAGTCCTTTGGTGATGATTTTCTTGTGTATCTCATAGATGACACTCCCAGTTCTATTTCAGAGGCCTATGCATCTGAAGATGCTGACTACTGGAAGGAAGCAGTTAAGATGCGAGATGGATTCTATCTTGGCGAATGAAACTTGGGAGATAACTGATCGTCCTTATGGGTGCAAACCTATAGGATGCAAATGGGTATTCAAGAAGAAGCTTAGGCCTGATGGTACTATCGAAAAGTACAAGGCTCGGCTCGTGGCTAAGGGTTATACCCAAAAGGAAGGTGAAGACTTCTTTGATACTTACTCACCTGTGGCTCGACTGACCACTATTCGAGTTCTACTTTCACTAGCTGCCTCACATGGTCTTCTCGTTCATCAAATGGATGTTAAGACTGCTTTCCTAAATGGAGAGTTGGATGAGGAAATTTATATGGAACAACCAGATGGGTTTGTAATAGATGGTCAGGAGGGGAAAGTGTGCAAGTTGCTGAAGTCTTTGTATGCACTCAAGCAAGCACCCAAACAGTGGCATGAGAAGTTCGAAAGAACTTTAACAGCTGCAGGCTTTGTTGTGAACGAAGCTGACAAATGTGTGTACTATCGCCATGGTGGGTGCGAGGGAGTCATGCTTTGCTTGTATGTTGATGACATACTGATTTTCGGAACAAATCTGAATGTTATTAAGGAGGTCAAGGATTTCCTATCTCGCTGTTTTGAAATGAAGGATTTAGGAGTGGCTGATGTCATTCTGAACATCAAGTTGTTGAGAGATGATGATGGTGGGATTACATTGCTTCAATCTCACTATGTGGAAAAGATCTTGAGTCACTTTGGCTATAGTGACTGCAAGCCCTCTCCAACACCATATGATGCTAGCGTCTTGCTTGAAAGAATCAAGAATTGCTAGAGATCAATTGAAGTATTCTCGATTATTGGCTCGCTTATGTACTTAGCCAGTGCTACAAGACCTGACATCTCTTTTGCTGTTAGCAAGCTGAGCCGGTTTGTCTCAAAACCAGGAGATGTGCATTGGAAAGCTCTAGAGAGAGTTTTGCGTTATTTGAAAGGCACTGTAAATTATGGAATTCACTACACCGGGCACCCAAAGGTGCTTGAAGGGTATAGTGACTCAAACTGGATCTCAGATGCTGATGAGATAAAGGCCACGAGCGGATATGTGTTCACTCATGGAGGTGGCGCTGTTTCTTGGAAGTCTTGCAAGGCACCATCTTAACGAGGTCAACTATGGAAGCAGAACTCACAAAGACTAGATACAGCTACGGTCGAAGGAGATTGGCTTCGCCGGCTCTTGAATGACTTGCCGGTTGTTGAGAAACCTGTACCGGGTGTCCTTATGAACTGCGACAATCAAACTGTGATCACAAAAGTGAGTAGCTCAAAGGATAACATGAAGTCATCAAGACACGTTCAGAGAAGGTTAAAGTCTGTCAGGAAAATGAAAAACTCCGAGTTATTGCGTTGGATTATATCCAAACGTCTAAAAATCTGCAGATCCTTTTACTAAGGGTCTATCGCGTAATATGATAGATAATGCATCGAGGGAGATGGGTATGAGACCCACAATATGAGTTGTTCACAGTGGTAACCTATTCTTTGTGATCGGAGATCCCGTGAATTAGATGTGGAAGACAAGCTGTTGGTCAACTGAGAGGAGAGTATCCTTACTATTAAAAATACCACTCCATGAAGATGCAATACTCTCCTAATCTGCATGGCAGGTTGATGTATATCTTAATGTGTTCTAAGTGGCTCTTTGAAGCGTAGATGTTGTCTGCGAACATCTTTTGAAGAACACACCTATATGAGTCTCGATTGTCAAACGTCGCAATCTATGAGAGTAGGGTTCTCTCTAGTAAACTCATGAAAGGTCACGGAGTATGACGATAAGCTCCACCAGCTGGGAAGACCCACGGTAGCCACGTGTCGGTCAAGGCTTTATGTGAAGCTAGATTCGCAGAAAACTTGCGCTCAAGGCCCAATCCACTGCTCAAGTTGCTTACTAGTGTAGCATAGAGTTCTAGGTGGAAGTTCAACTTAACAGTCTCCATTGTAGTACCGGTATATAAAACAGTGTTTTGGAACCAAAGGCAAATTTCTGTGTGCCTCTGGGATCTGGTGGGGGATTGCTGGAATTTAGTCTATATTGGGGCAGCCCAATAACTATTTCAGAAATTCCTAATAAATCCTAGAGGCCCACTTAGCCCATTTGTGCAAGGCAAGGGATACTACTAAAGTTTAGTCCCACATTGCTAGTCTAGTGGGAGTTGGACCTCTTTATAAGGGAGGTTCTTTCCCTACTTGTACGAGCATGAGAACAAGAGGGACATCCACGCGCGCTCCTCCTCCGCCGCCCGCCTCGCCACGCCACGCCTCGCCTCGCCGCCACGTCACGTCCACGACGCGGCCTTGCTGGTTGCGGAATGAGCCGAGCTGATGTCTAATTTTGCCACGCACTACGGGTATCTGAAAGGTCACTTGGGAGCTGGAAAGTTTTGCGGCAAGGATAATTAAGATGAACGGCGCACCTTCGCGTGCCGCTGTTCACTTCGCCTCCCTCCGCTGCTTCACCTCCCGACGCAACCTCTCGCCTCCTTCTCTTGCGCCTATAAACGGAGGTCGCTCCTCTCGAGAGACGCACTGAATCTCTCCTCCTCTCGCCACAAGTTCTCGAGCACTGCGCTGCTGTTGTCTTCCTCATCCCGGCTTGCGGCGTGCACCGAGTCGGGATAGTAGGCCTCGAACCGCACCTTTTGAGTCCTGTACGGAGAAGGGTGATAAGGTTTTTGGGGAGCGCTCAGCTCGGCTACTGGCTTCTTCATCACGGACGATCCGGTCGCCGACGACTACTTCCCCGACGACGACTTCTTCCCCGACATCGACAACCTCCTCGACGACATGGCTGGCGAGGACACCGATCCCAAGTCCAAGATCTTTGCTCTCGTCGTCCCGTATGTCATCTTCTTTCATCACATGTTCGCCACGCTTACCTCTACTAGTACTTGCCCTACATATGTTAGGTTCTATTTCATATATGCAACTACTTCTACCGTCTGTTATAGATATGTTTGGCTACGGTTCATATATGCAGAAGCTATTTACCTTCTCTCTGTCAGAACGCATGACTTGCTTTATCTCTATTATTTTAGTCATGTTTTATCTACTATTTCTGTTAGTCATGTTTTATCTACTATTTCTGTTAATAAAATCATTCTGTAAATTACTCATATTTCCAACATATGCCACCTTGGATGTGACATTTGCTTACTTCTCCTAAGTTTTTCGGGGGATAACTTGTTCTAAGTGCTTCACAGTTTTTTTTACTCCGCCAAGGCACTGATTCAATCTTGTTTAACTTTGCTTGTTGCTGGTGTGTTTTTGGAGTGTGTGCGCGCACTAGTAGAAAAGGGGGCAATGGTCCAGGCCGGTCCAGCCCATTAGTCCCGGTTCAATCCAGAACCGGGACCAACGGGGGCATTGGACCCGGTTCGTGAGCCCCGGGGCCGGCAGGCCACGTGGGCCATTGGTCCCGTTCGTCGACCTTTTGGTCCCGGTTGGTGGGACGAACCGACTAATGGGCCTCGCTCTGCCCACAACCATTGGTCCCGGTTGGTGGCATGAACTGGGACCAAAGGCAACCCTTTAGTCCCGGTTCATGCGACCAACCGGGACCAATGGTGGTGCCTATATATACCCCCTCACGCAAGAGCAGAGCACACTGCTCTGTTTTTTCTGGCTGAGGGGAGAGGGCTTGGTGGTGCTCTAGCTCACCTCCTATGCACACAAGGTGTTCGATGGAATGCTCGAGCCACACTACTTAAAGTTTCTCCTCTCCAAGCTCGGCCGCCAAGCTCCATTTTCCTCAATATTTGTCTAGGTTTAGCGGTCCGTCACGCTCCGTCCCCGTCTTCACCGTCGTTGATCACCCGCGCCAATCTCATCGCCGGCACCACCGTGGTGAGCCTCTTGTTCTTATCTTCTTTCTGAAAGGAAAAATATTCTTACTTGTATGTTTAGATAGATACTTATATTATTTTCTTACTTTTATTATTGCATCTTATATAGTGCGATGGTTTTGGTATCCGTCCCCGTCAGCCCTCGTCCTGTCTATGATTCGGATGTGGTATATATTATCTTTTCATAACTATTGGTACATTTATTGTTTATGACAATTATGCCGACCAATGTGACATAGATTTTATTTATCTAGGAGGTTGTTGAACCGGAAATTCCAACCGACCCTATTGTCGAGAGGTTAAATTTAGTTGAAGAAGAAAACAATTTGTTGAAGGAAAAAATAGAAAAATTGAGGAGGAGAAGATGATATTGGAGTTGCATGTTGCGGATGTCGTCGATGATCACAAGATCAAGATGGATGCAATGCGCTTGAAGATTAGAAAGATTAGAAAATATGCCATTCATACCGAGGCTTGGTATCATTATGTCGTTGGATCATTTGTTACATTGGTTGCGATTATGATCGCATTTGTTTTTGCATTGAAATGTTTTACATAGTTTCAATGTATGGTTTAATTAATTTAGATGCTCTGGAGAGCTTTATGTTGTTAGATGAGAACTATGTATGTACTTTGGTTTTAATGTGATGATGAACTTCTATTAATTTGGTCACTTAATTATCTATTCATGATGTTCTCTAATGATTTTTGACACACTTAATTATATATAATGCACGCAGATGAACCGGCAATGGATGTACGGTTCAAGACACACCTCCGAGTACATTAAGGGCATGCATGATTTTCTCGAAGTGGCTGAGGCAAACAAGCAAAATGGTTTTATGTGTCGTCCATGCCCTATATGTGGGAATACGAAGTCTTACTCTGACCGGAAAATCCTCCACACCCACCTGCTTTACAAGGGTTTCATGCCACACTATAATGTTTGGACGAGGCACGGAGAAATAAGGGGTTATGATGGAAGACGGCGAAGAAGAAGAGTACGATGACAACTATGTGCCCCCTGAATAAGGTGATGCTCCTGAAGATCAAGAGAAACCAGACGATGTGCACGATGATGCTGCAACAGGAGAAGCTGCTGAAGATCAAGAGGAACCAGACGATGTGCCCGATGATGATGATCTCCGCCGGGTCATTGTCGATGCAAGGACGCAATGCGAAAGTCAAAAGGAGAAGCTGAAGTTCGATCGCATGCTAGAGGACCACAAAAAAGGGTTGTACCCCAATTGCGAAGATGGCAATACAAAGCTCGGTACCGTACTGGAATTGCTGCAGTGGAAGGCAGAGAATGCTGTGCCTGACAAAGGATTTGAGAAGCTACTGAAAATATTGAAGAAGAAGCTTCCAAAGGATAACGAATTGCCCGACATTACATACGCAGCAAAGAAGGTCGTATGCCCTCTAGGATTGGAGGTGCAGAAGATACATGCATGCCCTAATGACTGCATCCTCTACCGCGGTGCGTTCAAGGATCTGAACGCATGCCCGGTATGCGGTGCATTACGGTATAAGATCAGACGAGATGACCCTGGTGATGTTCACGGCGAGCCCCCCAGGAAGAGGGTTCCACTACTAGGAAAAGGCATGCTAGTGGCGCACCAGTTTTGCCCTCTAATGGCGCATGGCTGGTGCGCCACTAGCATCACGCCATTAGAATTTTTTTCTGATGGCGCACCACATGTGCGCCATTAGAATCTGGTATTCTAATGGCGCACCAGGCAGTGCGCCATTAGTACTGCCCACAATCGCCACTATTATCTGCTATACTTACAGTAAGAGCACATGGTAGTGCGCCATTAGTAACAACTTTTTTAATTCTTTTCTTCTTAATCTCAGGTCACTATTTCACATATGAGATATTCAACACATATATATATACAACAAGCATCCATATAGCAATCATATCCAACACACAAGTTTCATCATATATACATACATAGCCAACACATAGTTCCGTCGTTACAAAAGTTTTACATTGTTCATCCAACACCGTTATCCATCAATTCACAAAAGTTTCACACTGATACAAAGTAAAAACACAAATGGAAAAGAAGCACCCCATCCACGCAAGCTTCCGTCAATTAAATCAAATCTGCAAAATGATAAACAAGAAGTTAGAAGAAGAAAAAGAAGAAGACTAGAAGAATACTAGAAAAGGAAGAACACTAGAAGAAGAATAAGAAGAGTTTTGGAAAAGAAGAAGAATAAGAAGAAGACTATAAGCTTATTATGTAAACTTGATCATTTTGTGCTAACATAAGTTATTTTGGAGCTAACCTATAGGAAACTAAGCATATAAGGTCTAAGTTAGTATATTAGAGCCAACTTAGGTAAAATGAAGCTAACCTATGTCATTTTGGAAAAGAAGAAGATTAAGAAAAAGACTATAAGCTTATTATGTAAACTTGATCATTTTGTGCTAACATAAGTTATTTTGGAGCTAACCTATAGGAAACTAAGCATATAAGCTCTAAGTTAGTATATTAGAGCCGACTTAGGTAAAATGAAGCTAACCTACAGGAAACTAAGCATATTAGAGATAACATAGGTAACTAAGTATATATATATATATATATCATTTTGGATAGCTAACCTATAGGAGATCTGACATACCTGACAAAGTAGGCAGTTCTTCTCCTTCTTCTCCTTCATCTCCTCGACGATCGCCTAGAGCGGCGAGGCGGTGGAGGCAAGTGGAGGTAGTGGGATGTAGTCTTCTACCACAATTGGCGTGGTCATGTCGCCCAGTGTGAGATCGCCGGCGCCACCACCGTGCATGGTCATTGTCAGCACCACCACCATCGCGAGGCCACCTTCAGCACGACCATCGCTAGGTCATCCTCAGCCACCTCCATCTCTTGCCCATGGTCAGCCACCACCATCTCTTGCCCTTGGTCAGCCACCACCAGCTTAGGTCATCCTCACCGATGCCCATCGTCATGCAGCTCCTCATCCTCACTCTGCTCCTCTTCTCCCGCACTCCAGTCCGGATCATCCTTCTTGTTGTCTATGTTGGTGCTGAATCGCTGCTGCTTTATACCTGACCAGAATCGCTGCTGCTTCGCTACACCATAGTCGCCGCTGCATTGGCTGTAGCCGTGTGTCGCCGCTGCTCCTACCTGTCCAAAATGCAACAATGACCGTTAACAATCGATGTGAGACAAAGCCAAATGTAGAGGAATAAGAAGAGGCAGAACGTACCGGCATCATCATCGGCAGCGTATCGCAAGCGACACATAGTCTTGTTGTACACCTTCACGATGAGCATATTGGCGGCGTCGTCGTACCTGAAGACAAGGAAGTACCCCAGCTGCAGGTCGTAGGCACGGTAGAACTTCTCCCACCCACGAGACAAGTACATGTGGCCCTTCTTGATCGCCAACTGCACATCCCACTGCCTGCGAAACCCGCTGCCGGCCTGTCGCAGCTTCACATTATTTGGCGGATCTTCACCCATCAGCATGTTCATAAAACTGTCAGGAAGCCTCTGCATTTTGGGAAAATGAGTGATGTAGCAAACAACAGATATCATAATGAGATGGGTGAAGGGGAGATCTCTTGTTTTGTATACCAGCGTCATGGATCCAACTGAAGCCTCAAGTATGATAGTGAAGAACTCGAAGCATCCAACTCAGATCATGTGTCGCAGATCGGCGGTGGCTGCTTCCCGCCATCTCTGATAAGCAGCAGAAGAGACCAATTAGTACCCTTACAACAGATCATAAAACATGCATTAGTCACAAGTACCCCATATGTACTATTTTTAGCAAAGTCATGCTAAAATTCACGGAAAATTTCAGCATGACCTTTTGCTGAAAATAGGACATATGGAGTGCCCGAATTTGCCGGAACGGAAGTTAATCGACATTCCGGCAAACTCAAGGGCCTCTCGGGGTACCTGCAAATTCATCACGACACAATGGTCGGAGACAAAACCCAACAAACTAGCAAGTCTTTCTCAATGTGATCACAAGTAATTCAGAGGCATCACAATAAAGCAACACCCTGCACTAGCCTAGAAACAAGTGAAGTTTCACCCATATAAGAACAACTTTATAAAATCAAAGAAGTTGCTAAATTTTTTGTATCCTTCATACACACTGGAGTACAATGCTTTATAATGTTCCATCATCATTACAGAAATCCAAGACCATGTGTTCCATCATCATCATCATTACAGAAATCCAAGAAACATCATGCTTTTTAACAGTTTTCAGTTTGGACAGAATACTGAAAACTACAGTTTGGACAGAATTCCTAACACTTTGGTCTTCTAGTTACAAAACAAAACTGACATAATTCTAGATGCCATAACAGAAATAGTATCCCAGGTTTCCATCTTAATACCACAAAGAACATCCCAGGTTTCCATCATTTTTTCCAGAACCATACTCAAAATGTAGTAGAAGATACCTTCATCCAGCTGTCAATCTAAAGGGCTGCAACTTGGGCTTTGAAATGAAGATAAGTGGCCAGTTAACACACTGTCAAAAAAATTCAGTTAACACACCGTCAAAAAATTTCAGTTAACACACTGTCCAAAAAATTCAGTGAATGGATGGCAATACATCATACACTCACATTGCTACATTATTCATCAACTTGTATCATTAAGAAATACTACTCTAGTATAGTTTTGGTGTAAGTAGGTTTTGCCTCACTGTTGTATTCTTCTTTTTGTTAGCTATCTCAAAAAATTGGAATGAACCGTTAGCTATCTCAGAAGCATCATCAGGTACACTTCAACATGTGCTAGCAGCAACAAATGGTCAATATTCATTCTTATTTATGGTCAATATTTATAACCTATCAACAAATGGCAAGAATATTGAGTAATCCACTGCAGTAGGTCTTACCCAAATATATATGACATACATGTGACATACTAAAGGGGGATGACACCAAGAATAAAACTAAAAGACGAGGAAACAGATATCTAGTCTTACCCAAAGGTGAGGCATGACACCAAGAATTGATTATCTGAATTCCAGGCATTCATACTGCCAATTTATATGATACATCAGGTTCCACTAAGCAATATAATACCATGAACACACAATTCAACTCTATGGGTTCATACCCAAATCATATCGTAAAGTTGCACCAAATTTTAACTTGTTTTTTATTTTATCAATTATCAAGAATTGGTATGAAGATTGCTAAACTTGTATACTGAATCTATAGGGTAAATTGTAACCACACACACTCGTATATTTTTTGTCTCCAGTAGGTATATTTATCACACACACCAAAAGGGGGATAATTAACTACAAAGTGATGTGAGAAGCTGGGCAAATTATCCTTTAGGAATGGCATATAACATGTGTTGTTCTTGACATGGGCTTGCACTGTTCTGAGAGAAAGAAGGAACATGGTCGACAGCTTATGACTGTGAAGAGTGTGTCATGGGGAACACAATCTGGGACCTAAGCTGATGTGACACGATAGTCCCAAACAATGCAGCAACAAAGACAGACTATAGCGAATATTTAGTTATCAAGAAAACTATTGCAATTTGTTATCAAGAAAACTATTGCAAGAATATTTAGTTATCAAGAAAACTATCAAGAAAATTCAGCATTCTTATTTATGATCTACTGCAGATAATCTATTGCAATTTGAATCGTGAACCCTAACTTTTGGAGCATGTGATTTCTGTCTTGAAATTCCTTTTGGAGCATCTGTTGGAAGGAATGGGGAATGGTGGAGAGAGGGAGGAAGGAGGAAGGAGGAGAGGTACCTGGTCGCCGGAGGTGTTGGGGTTGGGGTCGGCGAAGGGGTCGGGGTCGGGGTTCGAGCTCGTCCAGGTCCTCACTCGCCGCGGTCGAAGGAGAGCAGGGGCCGGTGGCGGAGGACGGCAGGGGCAGGCGGGGTGGGCGCGTCGGGGCCGCGCTCACCGGCTGCTGCAGGGGCCAGAGGAGGCCCTTGCTCGTCGGAGGGAGGAGAGGAGAGGAGCGGCGGCCTTCGGCCATTCCTGTTCGGGGCGCGGGCGGCGGGGGTGGAGTCCCGCGGGGGTCGGGGCGGCGGCATCCGGGCAGCGCAAGACCACAGCGGCGGTGGCGTCGCCGACGGCGTGCAGGCGCGGCGTATGGAGGGGACGGAGCAAGGGGTCGGCGGCGTACGGTTGGGTCGAGTGGATCTGGCGAGGGAGGGAGGGAGGCAAAAGTGAAAGGGTGGAGGGATCTAATGGCGCACCCCGCCCCGCTGCGCCATTAGAATTTACTAGCCCAAATGTGGTTAGGTTATATTCCACATAACCCCCACTCCATCAGAACAAGCCCACTAGCTCGATTGGTCACCACGTAGCACACACACCAGGAGGTCCTGGGTTCAATTCCCAGGCTCCCCATTTTTGTATTTATGCATTTAAAATGTTGTTTGATATTTATGAATATAAAAAAATATCATCAAATTTATTATTTGAAAATATAATCAAATTTGTTATTTGAAAATATAATCAAATTTGTTTTTTTTTTCTTTGCAATTTTAGTTGCATTCATTTGTGACGGTGGAGCGGGCCGGGGATGGTGCAGGGGAGAGGGTGCGGGTGGTCGTCGGCGGCGGCGGATTGGGGACGGCAGTGCGGGCGGGGTGCGGCGGCCGGTGGAGCGGAGGAGGTGCGGTGGGACGTCGGGCGGTGGAGTGGGGAGGTGCGGGGGTCGGCGGGCGGCGGTGGAGTGGGGAGGTGCAGGCGGGGTCGGCGGTAGAGTGGGAATGGTGTTTATATACTAATGGCGCCTTTGCTGCTTGGTGCACCTTTAGTAGTTATAGATAGTAATGGCGCATTGCGGACCAGATGCGCCGTTAGTATGTATGGGAAAATGGAAAAAAAAAGTAATTCATACTAGTGGCGCACTCTGTTTACGGTGCGCCATTAGTGTCTTACACACTAATGGCGTACCACAAACAGGTGCGCCATTAGTATATAGTAGTGGCGCACTGCTTCCCTGGTACGCCATTAGAATCAATCCTATCTATAGCCCTTTTCCTAGTAGTGTTCCTGCGAAGGTGATGTGGTATGCTCCTATAATACCACGGTTGAAACGTCTGTTCAGAAACGGAGAGCATGCCAAGTTGATGCGATGGCGCAGTGAGGACCTAAGAAAGACAGGAAGTTGAGAGCACCCGCTGACGGGTCGCAGTGGAGAAAAATTGAGAGAAAGTACTGGGATGAGTTTGCAAGTGAGCCAAGGAACGTATGGTTTGCTTTAAGAGCGAATGGCATTAATCCTTTCGGGGAGCAGAGCAGCAATCACAGCACTTGGCCCGTGACTCTATGTATGTATAACCTTCCTCCTTGGATGTGCATGAAGCGGAAGTTCATTATGATGCCAGTTCTCATCCAAGGCCCTAAGCAACCCGGCAATGACATTGATGTGTACCTAAGACCATTAGTTGAAGAACTTTTACAGCTGTGGAATGGAAATGGTGTACGTACGTGGGATGAGCACAAACATGAGGAATTTAACCTAAAGGCGTTGCTGTTCGTGACCATCAACGATTGGCCCGCTCTCAGTAACCTTTCAGGACAAACAAACAAGGGATACCACGCATGCATGCACTGTTTACTTGACACCGATAGTATATACCTGGCAAGCTGCAGGAAGAATGTGTACATGGGCCATCGTCGATTTCTTCCGACCAACCATCAATGTCGAAAGAAAGGCAAGCATTTCAAAGGCGAGGTAGATCACCGGAAGAAGCCCGCCATGCGTACCGGTGATCACGTACTTGCTATGGTCAATGATTTACATGTAATCTTTGGAAAGGGTCCCGGCGGACTAGCTGGTCCGAGTGACGCTGGGGACACGCACCCATGTGGAAGAAGAAATCTATATTTTGGGACCTACCCTCTTTGGAAAGACCTAGAGGTCCGCTCTTGATCGACGTGATGCACGTGACGAAGAACCTTTGCGTGAACCTGCTAGGCTTCTTGGGCGTGTATGGGAAGACAAAAGATACAGCTGAGGCACGGGAGGACCTGCAACGTTTGCACGAAAAAGACGGCATGCCTCCAAAGTAGTATGAAGGTCCTGCCAGCTATGCTCTTACCAAAGAAGAGAAGGAAATCTTCTTTGAATGCCTGCTTAGTATGAAGGTCCCGGCGGCTTCGTCAATATAAAAGGAATAATAAATCTGGCAGAGAAAAGTTTCGAACCTAAAGTCTCATGACGCCACGTGATTATGACGCAATTGCTTCCGGTTGCATTGAGGGGCTTCTACCGAAAACGTCCGATTAGCCATTGTGAAGCTATGTGCATTCCTAAATGCAATCTCTCAGAAGGTGATCGATCCAGAAATCATACCAAGGCTAAGGAGTGATGTGGTGCAATGTCTTGTTAGTTTCGAGCTGGTGTTCCCACCATCCTTCTTCAATATCATGACGCACGTACTAGTTCATCTAGTTGACGAGATTGTCATTCTGGGCCCCGTATTTCTACACAATATGTACCCCTTTGAGAGGTTCATGGGAGTCCTAAAGAAATATGTTTGTAACCGCGCTAGGACAGAAGGAAGCATCTCCATGGGCCATCAAACAGAGGATGTCATCGGGTTTTGTGTTGACTTCATTCCTGGCCTTAAGAAGATAGGTCTCCCAAAATCGCGGTATGAGGGGAGACTGATTGGAAAAGGCACACTTGGAAGGGACTCAATAATATGCAGGGACGGATATTCTTGGTCTCAAGCACACTACACAGTTCTACATAACTCTACCTTGGTGACCCCGTATGTCGATGAACACAAGAACAGTCTGCGCTCCAAACACCCGGAGCAGTGCGACGACTGGATTACATGTGAACACATCAGGACTTTCAGCAGTTGGTTGGAAGCACGTATCATAGGTGACAACACTGTTTGTGATGAGTTGTACTTGTTGTCCAGGGGACCATCTTTGACTGTATTGATTTGGAAAGGATACGAGATAAATGGGAATACATTTTACATGATTGACCAAGATCAAAAGAGCACCAACCAAAACAGCGGTGTCCGCTTTGATGCAACAACCGAGAGGGGAAAGGACACATATTATGGTTACATAGTGGACATATGGAAACTTGACTACGGACATAATTTTAAGGTCCCTTTGTTTAAGTGCAAATGGGTCAATCTGTCAGGAGGCGGGGTACAGGTAGACCCACAGTACGGAATGACAACAGTGGATCTGAAAAATCTTGGGTACACTGACGAACCGTTCGTCCTAGCCAATGATGTGGCACAGGTTATCTATGTGAAGGACATGTCTACCAGACCGAGAAAGAGAAAAGATAAGGAAGCGAATACATCATACGATGAGCCAAAGCGCCACATAGTTCTTTCAGGAAAAAGGGACATCGTGGGAGTGGAGGACAAGACAGACATGTCTGAAGATTATGAAAAGTTTCATGAAATTCCTCCCTTTAAAGTCAAGGCTGACCCCAGCATCCTCATAAACGATGAAGATTATCCATGGTTACGGCGCAATAAGCAAATGACACAAGCGAAGAAAAAGTGAAGACTTTCTCCCGCAACTATTATGATGATACCATGCCAACTTTGTAACCGATTTAGTATGATACCATTGTCCGTTTTGTACATGCACATGCTATGTGTGGGTCAATTTATGATACCATGCCAACTTTCAACTTTTTTAGAGTTCATTTGAAATGCTTTAATGTCTTATGGTTCGGCCCTCGTAATAATTAAAAATAGCAACAATAAGTATTTTGTTGTAAGCAGAAACAAAATAAAATAAATAAAGCAAGAAAGAAAACAAAAAAAGTGTTTTTAAATTTGAAAAGTAATGGCACTAACAGAAAGTTTATAATTTTCCTAAAACTAAAAGCAAAAAGAATTAAAAAATAAAGCAAAAAAAAATAATGCAGGAAACAAAACAAAAAACAGGAAAAAAATAAAAATAGCAACAATAAATAAAGAAAAAGTAGAAACAAAATAAAATAAATAAAGCAAGAAAGAAAAAAAAGTGTTTTCAAATTTGAAAAGTAATGGCACTAACAAAAAGTTTATAATTTTCCTAAAACTAAAAGCAAAAAGAATTAAAAAATAAAGCAAAAAACAAAAGAAAATAAATAATGCAGAAAACAAAACAAAAAAACAGGAAAAAAATAAAAATAGCAACAATAAGTAAAGAAAAAATATGCCTCCTACTAGGCCCCCACGGCCTGAATACGACATGAAACCCTACTATGGGCCAGGATTCAGGCCCGCGGTAGGCCCAGTAGGCCCACCAGGCAAAGTTTAGCAAGTAGGCCCGAAAGCCTGCGGTCGAGAGGAGTTCGAGAGGGGTGCGGCAGTGGGGCTTATAAACCACTGCGCGCCCCTATGAACTAGCGAGGTGGGACTAAACTTTGGCCCCGATGCGGGCAGCACAGGGACCTTTGGTCCCAGTTGGTGGCACCAACCGGGACTAAAAGGGTGGCATTGGTCCCGGTTGGTGCCACCAACTGGTACCAAAGGTCGCCGCTTCCCGCCCTTTGGGCTGCCAAAAAAAGGCCTTTGGTCCCGGTTGGTGGAACCAACCAGGACTAAAGGGGGCATTGGTCCCGGTTGGTGCCACGAACCTGGGACCAATGCTCTTGCTATATATACAGAACTTAGCAGTTTTCGCCAAAACCCATCTCTTTCTTCTCGCCCCGACGACTCCGCTCCTCGTCGCCGTCGCCGCCGAGCCCTGCCCCGACGCCGAGTTGGTCCAGCTTCGCCGCCGCCGCCGAGCCACTGCCCCGACACCGCTCGCCCGCCGCCCTGCCGCCCCGACACCATCGTCGTTGCTGCGCGCGCCACCGCCGTTCCCGACCCGTCGTCGTCGTTATGCGTCGCCGCCCTTCCCGACCCGTCGCCGTCGCCACGCGCACCTCCCCTTCCCCGAACCGTCGCCATCGCCGCGCGTGCCACCCCTTCCCCAACCCCGTCGCCGTCTCCCCGACCACACGCCGCCGGCTTCGGTCCGGCTACCGGCGCCCTTTCCTCTTTTTTTTATATATGCAGAAGTTTATATATGCAAAAGTTTATATGTGCAAAAATTTATACATATATGCAAGTATATATGTATTTTTTTTCATAAGTGTATTTTTTTTTGTTCATTGCATTTTTTCATATATATAATGTATATATGTATGTGGTAGCTATATATATGATGAATGGATGTGGCTATATATGTATGTATGAATATAATGTTCATAGCATTTTTTTTGTCTATATATGTTTTTTCATATATGTACTAATTTTATATTTAGGTTGTTAGTAGATATCGATTTTAGGTTAGTGCATTTTAGGTTAGTGTAGAGGAGAAAGTAAAATAAGGAAAAGGAAGAAAAGAGGAAGAAGGAAGAAGGAAGAAGAAGAAGAAAAGAATGAGAGGAAAAGGAAAATAAGAAGAGGAAGAAAGGAGAAAAGAGGAGAGGAAGAAGAGGAGAAATAAATAAGAAGAGGAAAAAAGAAGAAAAAGAAGAGGAGAATAAGAAAGGAATAGAGGAGAAAGAAGAAAAAATAGAAGAAAAAAAATTCTATTTTTTCTTCTTCTCCTCTATTCCTTTCTTCTTGTCCTCTTTTTTTCTTCTTTTTTTCTTCTTCTTCTTCCTTCTTCCTTCTTTCTCTTTTCTTCCTTTTCCTTAATTATTTTCCTTTCTCGAGGGAGAAGAAGAAAAAGAAGAGGAGAAGAAGAAACAAAGGAATAGAGGAGAAAGAAGAAACTTCAACACGAGCTAGGGGGTGGTACCGATACCCCCTTCCCAATAAAATTATTTTCCCATGCATATGTATGTCGCGTCGTTGTCGATATAACCCCCTCTAGATAACTTCGACATGAGGGACGGTCGATATATATACCCCCTCTCGACCGTGATAACTTATACAACTGCAGCACCCCCCTCGGCCCTCTCGCTCGACCAAAACTCTCGAGGACACCCAAACCCTAGAGAGAAAACGATGTTGGTCTCCTACCCCCTCCCGCCGCGCCCCTACCCAACAAATTAACTCTATCGAGGCCACCCAAATTTATCACGTTAAAAGAGCGTTATCGTCGAGGCCACCCCAAACCCTTGAAGCGTTGTGCCGAGGCGACCCCAAACCCTAGAGAAGCAGCGTCGAGGCCACTAACATGATTCCTTATTGTGATTAGCTAGCTAGTTCTACATTTGCCACACACACACACACACACACACACACACACACATATATATATATATATATATATATCCATCTGTACCATGTTTGAATAATAATTGACATGTTGTAAATATTTGCAGAAACTATGGAGCACTCCCGAGACGAAGAAGCAGAAGCGATGTTGGGGGACATAATCGCACAAGAAAGTGATGAAGTTACGTCATTTCTCAACGAGACCGATGGTCAGGAAGGACTGGGTGAAGAAGAGGGCTATGTTCATGATGGCTTCGACCCATTAATGCCGGTACAAGAAGAGGACTATGTTCATGACGGCTCCGGTGACACAATGGAGGTACAAGAAGGAGACCGTGTTGACTGCTCCGGTCACCGAACCGAGTCCGGCCAGGTATATGTATATTAGTTAAGCCCGTGCTGACTAGTTAATTAATGCATCCATTGTTTTGGTATATGTACACATATTAATTACTCTCGTCTTTCTTCCTTATAATTTCTAGCCCTCCGGATCGAGCACAACTTCAGTAAGGAGACGAGGCCCGAAGAAAAAGTTGAGCTCGGATGAAAAGTTTGAGATCATATAAATCGCGCCCGACGGCGAACCGATTGAACCCATCCGGACAAGGAAGGCATTTTCTGCTCAGTGCGGGGTTCTTGTTAGGGACAAGATCCCGATCAGCATCCATCAATGGTATAAGCCTGCTAAGCAGGAAGACCCTGAGGTGTCTTATGTCAATGATATGCAGAAAGAAGATCTTTGGACTGAGCTGAAGGCAAATTTCACCCTACCGCCAGAGGAGGATCCGGAGAAGCCAGTTAAAGAGCAATTAATCAAGTCTTGTGCTCTTAAGAAGATGGCAAGCCTAATGAGGAGGTGGAGGAAAGAGCTGAACCAGTTTGTCGAGAAAAAATAGACACCAGAATTCATCGGCAAATATAAGAAGATCAAAGATCACTGGCCCACATTTGTGGCCCACAAGACATCGGAAAAGAGTAAGAAGATGTCGGCGACAAACAAGCAAAATGCCGCGAAGAAGAAGCTTCACCATCGCACGGGGTCAGGTGGCTACCTCAAAGCCCGGCCTAAGTGGTCCAAGGCTGAGCATGATCTGCTTGAAAAGGGATCGAACCGAGAGACAATGCATCGCCGAGACCGTTGCGGACTTGGTTCTTCGGGCTGGTGGAACCTTGGACCTATAATGAGGAAGTGTCGATGGACGGACGAGCAATCGCAAATACCACCAACAACCTTCGACACTATATCGATGCAGCGCAGCGAGGGACGTTCCTTCAAGCAGGAGAAGGGCGAGCTCACAATGGCCCTTGTGAATCCCGAGCACCTGGGACGGACACGAGGCACGCCAGCTCCATTCCGTGGAAGGTTGGTTTTCCGGACGCAGGGGGTTATAAAACCCACGAGAGGAGGAAGAAACTGGAGCAGGACCAAATGCAGGCGCTGCACGAAAGGGTAATGGGGCTAGAGGAACGAGAAGAGGTACGAGAAGCAGCAGATCGCAACAAACGACCTGCGAAGCTTCCCGGCTACCCGCCATCTCAGCGGAGAAGCAGCGTGGCTTCCACCGAGCTGCTTCAGCCGAGCATGTCTTGACGGCTCCTGCCAGCTATCCGTGGATGGTATCACGAGTCTCAAAATTGCCACATTATGGCGCGATGGATGAATTTGAAGGTCAAGGCGGCTGTTGGCCAAGTTTATCCTAGTGGACCCGGCACAACTTATCACTACCAGCCGATTCCAGAAGGATATGCTAAGGTGATGGTGGATGAAATAACGGAGGGATTTGAGGACCTCGTGATTTAGCACCCTACCGATGAAGGGGAGACTAGGCTGGGTTCTGCTCTGAAGACTCCATGCCTATGGCGGAAGGAGCTCATCAACCTTCTGAACTGGACGCCTCCGCCTCCTCCTCCTGCTCCGGCGAGTCAGGGCACTCCGCCTCCTCCACCGCCTCCTCCTCCGGCGAGTGACGATCAGGGCACGCGTGGCGGCACTCCGCCTCCTCCTCCGGCGAGTGACGATCAGGGCACGCGTGGCGGCACTCCGCCTCCTTCTCCGGCGTGTGGCGGCACTCCGCCTCCTTCTCCGGCGCTGGTGGCACTCCGCCTCCTCCTTCGCCTCGCCAGCAAGGGCGGAAGAGACCCGCCGCCGCCCCGGCTGCTCCGGCGCGTCGTAGTCCTTCTCCTCCGCCTTGTAAGCAAGCACGAAAGAAGACAGACGCCGCAGCCGCTCCGTCTGCTCCGATGTCTAGCAGCACAAGAAGAGGAGAGAGGCAATACAGATACGGTCCACCTCTAAAGCCTCTAGAGAAGTTACCGTACGAGAGGACCGAGGAGGAAAACAATACGATCGTGCAGGCCCACGTGAAGGAGTTCTTTGAAGGAGTGAAAGCAAAGAGACATCCACCTCCGGAGGAGAAGGTAGATCCGGTGAAAGCAAAGCGCACTCTCGATGCCCTGAGGAAACCATCAAAGTCTCCGTCGAGAACCAACTATGAGCGCATTACTGAACAGACATATCTCCAAGCCAAGCGGTCGGGAACTACTGTCAGTGATAAAAGGTTAAAAGAACGAGCAAAGGGGAAAAAAATTGCCCAGCTCGGCAAACAAGCACAGCAATCGTGCCCCCCGCTCAATGTGTCTAATGCTCCGGGGACGGTGCCCGGTTATGGCAATCTTGAAGATTACCTGCCTGATGATGCACTTCCTGATTTCATGGAGGTGGACGAACACAGATACGAGTACGGGAAGCCTCTCGTCAAAGATGAAAAATCTCTAACAACAATGAAGCGAAGATTCCATAGTTGGTACATGAAAACCTGCAGAGAGTCTGAGGGGAAGAACAGTTTGTATCTGAACATTAAAGAGGAGCACGACCTCGTTTCAAATGATCTGTTGTGTGTTCCATTTGAGGAGTTCTTCGCGTTCTTCAATCAAAAGGCCCTCGATAAATTAATGGTCTTTTGCTACTGTCTGTAAGTACTATTTCTGTCATTAAGTCTCTATATATAGCTCGGCTCTTTCATTGCATGTATTTATAATTAATTATCCTCAATATATTATGCAGATTGAAGATCGTCGAGTGCAAAAAACAAGAAATTTATGATATTGGGTTCATTAACACAAATATTATAGATGTATTTCTGGTTGAAAAGAACGTCAAAGAGGCCGAGGACAACTTGCTACAATCGTTGATCAAAAATCAAAACAAAGATACCATACTCTTTCCTTACAACGACCCGTGAGTGTTACTGTCGTGTGCATATTCGGTTTCCCTTATTACTCGAGCGAGGTTATAGTAATGTAATTGATGAGTTATGCATGCGTGCCCAGGTACCACTATATTCTTCTGGAGATTAAGCTTGAGCGTGGACTAGTAACCGTCTTAGACTCGAGACGGAAAGATCCCAGCACCTATGCGAACATGACTGAAATGCTTAGCAAGTAAGTCGGCAACTTTTTGTTCATTTCCTGATATCTCAAGTAATAATTATTATTTTCTTTGTCTTGCAGAGTTTGGAAACAGTTCACCGCACAAGCTCCGGGACTGCCGAAGGAGCTGCGATATACATACCCGAAAGTAAGTACTACTGGCTAGCTAGTTGTGCGCATCTCCCGTTGATTCTATAGCTATACTTTCATCAATGCCATTTATAATGCTTCATTATCAGTTTAATTGACCTCTATTTCTCGTAAAGTGCTTGTGGCATGAGGAAGGGAATGATTTCTGTGGATACTACGTGTGCGAGTTCATCCACACTGCGACTTTGAAAAACAAGCGGGGCTACTCTAGAAGACAATATGAAGTGCGTAAGCAATAATATTCACAATTTCATTTTATTATACCATCATTTCTATTGAGTTTCATTCATATATATGTATTAATTAACCCCCTTCTTCAAATTAGACGTGGCAGATGCGGGATGAACTCCTAGAACCAGATCGCATGAAAGCAATTTAAGAGGAATTGGCGGGATTCTTTCTTGAACACGTCATCAGTAAAGCCGGAGAATACCATGTGGAAATTGATTTCAAATGCTAGGGGTTTGTAATTAAGAGATCTTATACATATTGTACATGTATGTAGCCAGTAGCGTCGGATACATGATACGAAAACTTGTTGTTCGACCAATCTCTCGGAGAAGGAGAGGTCGATCGATCACTTCTCTCGGTATGCATGACGAACTTCTGTACTGAATGGTTCTCTCGATCACTTATGTATATATAGTACGTAGCGTCGACCAAGCACGGACATAAGAGAGGACACTTCTCTCTATTAATTAGCTAGCTAACACAATATATGAAACACCTAAATTAACCCCCCAAAACCCCCAACCCCCTCCTTTAAAAAAAACCCCAACCACTGGAATGCAGACACGTGGATGCCTTTTGGTCCCAGTTGGAGCCACCAACCGGGACCAAAGGCCCCCCTGACTGGGCTCGGCGCACAGGGCCACGTGGAGGAACATTGGTCCCGGTTCGTGTTTGAACCGGGACTAATGGGTGGAGGTATTAGTAACGACCCATTAGTCCCGGTTCATGAACCGGGACTAAAGCCCCGTACGAACCGGGACTAATGGATGATTTTCTACTAGTGGCGTTGATTGTTGGCTCTGTGCATCCTAACTATTGGCGCGGAGGGGGGGACGAAATCACTATTTTGACTCTTTGGTTGAAGTTTAGCACGATTTAACTCTATTTTGAAGTATGTTAATTAGGATCTAACATTTTACTACCGTTGTAGACAGTGGCGGTAGAATTTAAGGAGCCACTGTCGTAGTCAATCATGGCAGGCTTTGGTCAAACGTCGAAACGGGCACCGTCTGTATGGCAGAGGTCTACCGCCATACTCGACGATATCCTTCATAACCCATCGCCAGCGCTAATGGCGGTAGCATTAGCAGTTTTTTATCATTGGATTGACGCTTGCAAAGCTAGCTAGCAAGTAGCTTGATCGATTATTACGCATGCTTGCCGTGAAGCTCCACATGCATATGTAAACCAGTTAGCTCTAGGCGGCGAGGCCTCCATATGACCGTATGTATTAGATAGAGCCTGAACATACATTCAAATTGGGGGAGGGGGGTGTGTTTAATCTGCTAAACTTCGAACGAAAGGTCAAAACAGTTTCTCCCTGTACTAAAGGTGTTGGCGTGCACCAGCATCTTTACTACCGTTCGTGGCACGAACGGTACTAAAGATTCCCAACGAACCGGTACTAAAGGTCACCTCCGCCGAGTCATTTGAACCGGCACTAATGGAAGCATTAGTGCCGGCTCATATGCGAACCGGTACTAATGTTTCTCATATTAGGTCCTTTTTCTACTAGTGAAGAGATATATACACTTTACTATACAAGTTTTAATCACGATAATTATGGAGCTACCATGACAGAAAAACACGACAACGGAAATACAGGATTTAGAGACACGATAGTGAAAAAGTTGATCTTACATGATTCTATATTTGAGTTTCCATTGCAACATGATACTTTACAAAACAAATGCCATCTGGGCTCGAAATTATTTCTACAAATTGCCTACAAACTGCCATACATCTTAATTAGTATCACATCCTAGTCATTTAAAGTTGCCACACACGCATCTCAACGAATTTGACATGTTTTGTGAATTGGATGAAATAGATATTCAGATATGTGTGGTTAAATGCGAAATTCTACTCCAGAAAAACATAAAAGAAAACAGGGGGACTGAGATCATACCCACACCATAAGCAGACACCGTCGATGCTCACTGCTTCCCGGCCTCCACCTCGTCATCCTCCACAAGCGCCGATGTAGCAGTAGATGGTGACGCCGCGGAGCTGCGAGATCAGGGACCGTGACCCGTGTCGGCTCTTCATCCTCGACACCTCACACACTACCACCGCTGCAATCTCGCCCGAGAGGCCAAAGCATGAATGTGCCCTGATATGAGCACATTGTTGGCGATGACGAGCACGGTCGACTCCTCCCTCCGAGCTCCCCATGAAGCCACCCCAATAGGCAGGCAATGGAACCACCGTGGCGACCTGCGCTGGATCCGCGCCACCGTTGCCTTCCGCTGCGTGGTGCAAGCAAGCCAACCGTGGTCGCCACTTCGATACGTTGAGGTGTCGCACCACCGTCACCCCTACCACGGTCGTCGGCGAGAAGGAGGAGAGTGGAAGGCGAAATGGGGAATCAAGCTGTGGGCGCATGTGGGTGATAGGATAAGGCCGTGTGGCGTGACACTACGGTGTGAGAAGGTTCATGGGAGGAAGCACACAAAGCCGACGGTTGCTTCCGGCTGACTGTCAAGCGGCCTACTTCAAGATTCGTGCAAAGCCATCCAAAGGATGTCGAGTAGTTCGCTGGGAATGTCTAAATATCTGACGTTCACCACATAACATTTCACAGTGTGCGCCGCCACTCCGTACTCCCGGCGGCGGATAGCGGGGGCTAGAGTGGACGATTATCTCGGCGAGGAACGGAGGAGCACCGCTTTGTCGCCCTCAAGCTCGTTGCCGTTGATGGCGAGAGGTGGAAGAAGACTACAGAGACGATGATTTTGTGCAGCGCAACCTTTGCTGCTTTTCTCCTTCTCTCTTCTTATTCACTTGATGAACGGAAAAAACGGATCAAGAACAGCCCCCACTACTAGATCGTGCCATCCCACGATCATGGGCGTGCTCATGCCGCGAGCTAAGGGCCTCGGGGTCGCACATGCCGCGTCCTCAGGCACTGTCTAACTGAACCGAGAAAAACTCTAACTGACGAAACTGAAAAACTAACACTGCAGCCGCAGCTCTACTAATCTTCAGAACTACCCGGCCCTAGTGACCTGTCACGCTAGGTTATTTGCTAACAATCTCCCCCTAAGCTAGTCGTGACAGAGAGCCTAAACCTCAACAACGCCGATGCGCGCGCGCAGCTCCTGAAAACGCGTGCGCCCAAGTGACTTTGTGAATATGTCCGCGAGCTGATCGCCGGTGGCGATGTGCTCGACCCTGATCTTTCCCTCCTCCACGCACCTTCGAATGAAGTGGAACCGAACATCGATGTGTTTGCTTGATGCGTGGAAAGCGGGTTCTTGCACAGCTGGATGGCCGACTTGTTGTCGATGAGAATGGTGATGGCGCGGCCTCCTCCACGAGCAACTCTCCTCGAGCTCGCTCAGCGGATGCCTGGCATGCCGCGATCGTTGCGGCCACGTGCTCGGCTTCACACGAGGACAGCGCGGCGATCTTCTGTTTCGAGATTGCCAAGTGATGGCGCCCCGAGGAAGAAGATGTTGCGGATGTGCTCTTGCGATCGTCAATGTCGCCGCCATGTCCGGTCGCTGTACCCACGAGCCCGCCACCATCACCGCCCTTGAAGTACTTACACCCATACCTGCGGGTGCGGCGATGTAGCGAAGAGATGTTTGACAGCGGCCGAGATCGCCGTGGTTGGCGCTTCCATGAACGGCTCAGTACCCCACCGCGAAGGTGATGTCCGCCGCGTGTGGGTGAGGTAGCGAGTCCTCCGATGATGCTGCGATAGTCCGTGGCGTCCACCGCGATTCTGGCCCCTCCTTGCTCAATTTCGACGCGGCTCCATGGGAGCGTCGTTGGGTTGCAGTCCACCATGCCGCTTCGTTCCAAGAGCTCGCCAACGTCGCCGCTGCGTCAAGGTGATCCTTCGACGCCTGTTTCACCTCTATGCCAAGGTAAAACTGAGTAATCCAAGATCACTCATGCGAAACCTGGCCATCATCTCCGATCTTGAAACTGCGGATCGCCTCGGCGTCGGCTCCGGTGACGACGAGGTCGGCGTGAACACCAACCAAAGCCGTGCTTTTCCCTTGCCTCGCGTAGGGCATGCTCGACGGGCAACTTGCAAACCCAAGCTGCTGCATCGTGCAATCAAGCTTGGCGTTCCAAGCTTCATGGCGCTGCCGCAGCCCATAGAGTGCCTTGTGGAGTCGGAACACCTTGTGCTCCTCGCCTCTCGCGCAAACCCGGTGGCTGTGTGGCGTAGACCTCCTCTTTGAGCTCGCCGTTGAGGAAAGCCGACTTGACGTCGAGATGATGCAGCTCCCAGCCCCATGCTGTGCCGCCGTGGCGACCATGGCCTTGCGCACCGAGTCCAGCCTTGCCACGGGCGCGAACGCATCGTCATAGTCCACGCCTCCCTCTGTACAAAACCTCTTGCCACGAGCCTCGCCTTGTGCTTGACGGCGACGCCGGGCGGCATCTTTCTTCAGCAAAACCCACTTGAGACCAATGGCCGTGTGACCTGCAGGCAGATCGGTGAGCGTCCAGGTGCCGTTCTCCTCGATAGATGCCAGCTCCTCCAGCATCGCGCTCCGCCAGCTCTCATGGGGCGCTGCTTCAGCAAATGTAGCCGGCTCCCCTTCAGCCAGCAGTAGGCGTTCCTCGGGCGCAGACGACTTGGCCGCGCCGCCGTACACGTCCGCGAGGCGGCGGAAGCGATGCCCCGCGAACGGATCATCGTCGGTGTCGTACGAGTCGTACCGTGTCGCGGGTGGTGTGACAAACTCGATCGCCCACAGGGCCTGGTCGGGCGTCCTGCCGCCAAGCCCGTCCGAAGAAGCCGTGAACGCGCCGGTCCACGGTGTTGCTGGAGAGCTAGTCATGGCCACTCTGGGCGTGCGGGAGCAGCACCTACAGTTCCGCTGTTGGCGTGGCTGGTGAGTCCACCATGGTGTCGTGGCCTCCTTCTTGGTCCCCTCTCGGGTCGCTAGCCGCGGTGTGCACGCTCCGCCCGCCAGCGGTGAGCGGGAGCTCGTGGTGGACGGCGAACGGCTCCGCCGTGTGCTCGCCCGTGGCGCCCCAGTCCCAGCTCGCGCCCTCGTCGAACACCACGTCGCGCGACGCGTACACGCGCTTGGTCAGTGGATCATACACTCTGTACGCCTTCGAGCCCGCCTCATAGCCGATGAAGACCATCTTGGTGCTGCGGTCGTCGAGCTTCTTCAGCCCGGGTCGCGTGTTCTTGACGTAGGCGATGCAGCCGAAAAACACGCAGGAAGTGCGGCGGGTTTCTTGCCGTACCACGCCTCGTCACGGGTTTTGCCATCGGCGCTGGGGTGTAAGATCTGTTGAGGATGAACACCGCTGCCGCCACGGCCTCCCCAAAAACAGCTCGGCATGTTCTTCGCCTTGAGCATGCTCCTCGCCATGCCGGCAGCGGTCTGGTTCGCCGTTCCACCACGCCGTTCGCTGCGGCGAATAGGGCGCCGTCGAGATGCCTCTGCACGCTTGATCTGCGAAGTACTCGCGGCCTTGGCTGAAGTGAACTTCGCCGCCCGGTCCGTCCGGAACGTCGCGCAGTCGAGCACCTTGCTCTGCCTCGGCCAGCGGCGACAAAGTGCTTGATGCTAGCAGCGGCAGCGTCGCCGCCGGCAGCAGCATAGCCCACATATAGCGGCTGTGATCATCCACGACGAGCATGAAGTAGCGCTTGCGCGGGAGTGGCGGGCGATGGGCCCGCACAGATCGGCGTGAACCAGCTCGGCGGCCTGCCGCCCGATGGCAGCGCTGGGAGGCGAACGCGCCGTTGCTTCCCCACCAAGCACGCGTCGCAGATCTGCTCGGCGTGGTCCTGGCGGCATCCGTGCACCATGTCGGTAGCGCCCCATGCGCCGGAGCGCGTCGAAGTGCAGGTGGCCGAACCTGGCATGCCACTTCCACGCCTCGTCGCCGCCGTGTGCTGCCAGGCAAATAGGGTGTGCAATGTCCAGGCGTACAACATACAAGCGCCTGCCATTCCGGCGTACCTGGGCCAGTTCGTTCTGGCGGCGATCGTACAGCGTCAGAACGCCGCCGTGGATCTTGGTGGTGCAGCCATGCTCGTCCAGTTGTCCGAGACTGATGATGCTCGTCTTGAGGCGCGGGATGAAGTAGACGTCGGTGAGGGCGCGGTGGTCGCCGCTGCGCACGGTGAACGTGACCGTGCCGCGGCCACGAATAGCCACGCTGGAGCCGTCCCCGAACCTGACGCTGCCAGTGACGCCCTCGTCCAGCTCCGCGAATGCCAACCGATCGCCGGTCATGTGGTTGGACGCGCCGGTGTCCAGGAACCACCGGCCGTCGCACGGCGCCTCCTCGGCGCCCAGATTCGCCTCTGCTCGCTCCTCATTGAGCATGATGTGCTCCCCCGCGCTCTGTGCCGGAGTCGCGGCGATCACCGCCATCAGAAGCGTCGGATCGTCATCGTGCCCGCCTTGTTCGGCGAGGTTCGCCTCCGCTCGCTCCTCGCGGATGCGTGTCTTGCACTCACGCGCCCAGTGCCCGTACTTCTTGCAGTGACGGCACTGGTCCGTGGGTTTTTGGCAACTGCGGAGCGCGTCCGCCGCCACGCCAGCGGCCTGCGCCCGCGACGTCCGCCGCCGCGTCCTGAGCCGGATCCGCTGCCTCCAGATCCGTCGTTCTCGCTGCGCTGCATACGCGCGAGCCACTCTTCTGCCGTGAACATGAGACGCCCGGCGCCTGGCTCCCCCTGGTCGAGATCGTACCGCTCCTCGGCAGCCCTCAGCCGTCCGGTGAGCTCCTCCACGGAGAGAGTATCCAGATCAACAAGTGTCTCGATTGACAAGGCGATTTGTGAATACCTCTTCGGGACGACGGAGAGGAACTTGCGGACGACGCGTTTCTCCAGAACGGTCTCCCCGAGCTGCGCCATCTGGGCCACCATGTTCGTGATCCTCATGGCGAAGTCGTCGATCGTCTCGCCGTCGGCGAAGCGGATATCATTGTACTGCTTGGAGAGGGTTGCGAGCTTCGCCTCGCGGACGCGAGCCACACCAAGACGCATCGTCTTGACGGACTCCCACGCCTCCTTCGCCGTGGCCTTGCCGGCGAGAGTAGGCCCCATCTCCGGTGGCACTCCACGCAGGATGGCCTCGAGCGCGAGCCGATCGTCGCTGCGCTCCGCCATGCCCGTCACCACGGCGTCCCATAGGTGCCGCCCCTCCATCATGACCTGCATGAGGACAGCCCAGTCGGTGTAGTTGGTCCTCGTCAGCTGCGGCCACGCCGCGCTGCCGGTGTCGCGAGCCACCCGCGCCATGGACCTCTCAGCCACGGCAAGCTCGTTGCCGTCGGAGACCCGTGCCCGCGGAGTTTGCGGCGACTTGCTACCACCGGAATCGTCTGGACCCGCCATTCCCAAGGTCAGAACAGGGCTCTGATGCCAATTGTCGCCCTCAAGCTCGTTGCCGTCGATGGCGAGAGGTGGAAGAAGACTACAGAGACGATGATTTTGTGCAGCGCAACCTTTGCTGCTTTTCTCCTTCTCTCTTCTTATTCACTTGATGAACGGAAAAAACGGATCAAGAACAGCCCCCACTACTAGATCGTGCCATCCCACGATCATGGGCGTGCTCATGCCGCGAGCTAAGGGCCTCGAAATCGCACATGCCGCGTCCTCGAGCATCGCCTAACTGAACCGAGAAAAACTCTAATCGGCGAAACTTAAAACTAACACTGCAGCCGCAGCTCTACTAATCTTGAACTACCCGGCCCTAGTGACCTGTCACGCTAGGTTATTGCTAACAATCTCCCCTAAGCTAGTCGTGACGAGAGCCTAAACCTCAACAACGCCCGATCGCTGCGGCAGCTCCTCAAACGCTGCGCGCCCAAGTGCCTTGGTGAATATGTCCGCGAGCTGATCGCGGTGGCGATGTGCTCGACCCTGATCTTTCCCTCCTCCACGCACCTTCGAATGAAGTGGAACCGAACATCGATGTGTTTGCTTCGGTCGTGGAAAACGGGGTTCTTGCACAGCTGGATGGCCGACTTGTTGTCGATGAGAATGGTGATGGCGCCGGCCTCCTCCACGAGCAACTCTCCCTGGAGCCTGCTCAGCCAGATGCCCTGGCATGCCGCAGTCGTTGCGGCCACGTACTCGGCTTCACACGAGGACAGCGCGGCGATCTTCATTTACGAGATTGCCAAGTGATGGCGCCCCGAGGAAGAAGATGTTGCGGATGTGCTCTTGCGATCGTCAATGTCGCCGGCCATGTCCGAGTCGCTGTACCCCACGAGCCCGCCACCATCACCGCCCTTGAAGTACTTACACCCATACCTGCGGGTGCCGGCGATGTAGCGAAGGAGATGTTTGACAGCGGCCAGATGCGCCGTGGTTGGCGCTTCCATGAACCGGCTCAGGTACCCCACCGCGAAGGTGATGTCCGGCCGCGTGTGGGTGAGGTAGCGGAGTCCTCCGATGATGCTGCGATAGTCCGTGGCGTCCACACGCGGTTCTGGCCCCTCCTTGCTCAATTTCAGACGCGGCTCCATGGGAACGTGCGTTGGGTTGCAGTCCACCATGCCCGCTCGTTCCAAGAGCTCGCCAGCGTACGCCGCCTGCGTCAAGGTGATCCCTTCGACGCCCTGTTTCACCTCTATGCCAAGGTAAAAACTGAGTAATCCAAGATCACTCATGCGAAACCTGGCCATCATCTCCGTCTTGAAACTGCGGATCGCCTCGGCGTCGGCTCCGGTGACGACGAGGTCGTCGACGTAGACACCAACCAGAAGCCGTGCTTTTCCCTTGCCTCGCGCGTAGAGGGCATGCTCTGACGGGCAACTTGCAAACCCAAGCTGCTGCATCGTGCAATCAAGCTTGGCGTTCCAAGCTCGCGGCGCCTGCCGCAGCCCATAGAGTGCCTTGTGGAGTCGGAACACCTTGTGCTCCTCGCCTCTCCGCGCAAACCCCGGTGGCTGTGTGACGTAGACCTCCTCTTTGAGCTCGCCGTTGAGGAAAGCCGACTTGACGTCGAGATGATGCAGCTCCCAGCCGCGCTGTGCCGCCGTGGCGACCATGACGCGCACCGAGTCCAGCCTTGCCACGGGCGCGAACGCATCGTCATAGTCCACGCCCTCCCTCTGTACAAAACCTCTTGCCACGAGCCTCGCCTTGTGCTTGACGACGACGCCGGCGGCATCTTTCTTCAGCTTAAAAACCCACTTGAGACCAATGGCCGTGTGACCTGCAGGCAGATCGGTGAGCGTCCAGGTGCCGTTCTCCTCGATAGATGCCAGCTCCTCCAGCATCGCGCTCCGCCAGCTCTCATGGGGCGCTGCTTCAGCAAATGTAGCCGGCTCCCCTTCAGCCAGCAGTAGGCGTTCCTCGGGCGCAGACGACTTGGCCGCGCCGCCGTACACGTCCGCGAGGCGGCGGAAGCGATGCCCCGCGAACGGATCATCGTCGGTGTCGTACGAGTCGTACCGTGTCGCGGGTGGTGTGACAAACTCGATCGCCCCTGGGGCCTGGTCCGGAGGCGTCCTGCCGCCAAGCCCGTCCGAAGAAGCCGTAGACGCGCCGGTCCACGGTGTTGCTGGAGAGCTAGTCATGGCCGCACTCTGGGGCGTGCCGGGAGCAGCACCCACAGTTCCGCTGTTGGGCGTGGCTGGTGAGTCCACCATGGTGTCGTGGCCTCCTTCTTGGTCCCCGCTCGGGTCGCTAGCCGCGGTGTGCACGCTCCGCCCGCCAGCGGTGAGCGGGAGCTCGTGGTGGACGGCGAACGGCTCCGCCGTGTGCTCGCCCGTGGCGCCCCAGTCCCAGCTCGCGCCCTCGTCGAACACCACGTCGCGCGACGCGTACACGCGCTTGGTCAGTGGATCATACACTCTGTACGCCTTCGAGCCCGCCTCATAGCCGATGAAGACCATCTTGGTGCTGCGGTCGTCGAGCTTCTTCAGCCCGGGTCGCGTGTTCTTGACGTAGGCGATGCAGCCGAAAACACGCAGGAAGTGCACGGCGGGTTTCTTGCCGTACCACGCCTCGTACGGGGTTTTGCCATCGACGCTGCGGGTGTAAGATCTGTTGAGGATGAACACCGCTGTCGCCACGGCCTCCCCCCAAAAACAGCTCGGCATGTTCTTCGCCTTGAGCATGCTCCTCGCCATGCCGACGACGGTCTGGTTACGCCGTTCCACCACGCCGTTCTGCTGCGGCGAATAGGGCGCCGTCAGATGCCTCTGCACGCCTTGATCTGCGAAGTACTCGCCGAGCGCGCTGGAAGTGAACTCGCCGCCCCGGTCCGTCCGGAACGTGCGCAGTCGAGCACCTTGCTCTGCCTCAGCCGCGGCGACAAAGTGCTTGATGCTAGCCGCGGCAGCGTCCTTCGCCGGCAGCAGCATAGCCCACATATAGCGGCTGTGATCATCCACGACGAGCATGAAGTAGCGCTTGCCGCCGGGAGTGGCCGGAGCGATGGGCCCGCACAGATCGGCGTGAACCAGCTCGAGCGGCCCTGCCGCCCGGTAGCGCGCCTGGGAGGGGAACGGAGCACGCCGTTGCTTCCCCACCAAGCACGCGTCGCAGATCTGCTCGACGTGGTCCACCAACGGCATCCCGTGCACCATGTCCACTACTACTACAGAATGTGTGATGTGTTTTGGCATATTATTGTTTTTCGAACCAGTATTTCTTTTGGTGGGAACCCTCCTGACTAAAACTGTTTTGAAACACAAACCACATCTTTCAAAATCTTGCAAACATCCCCCAACCAGTCCAAATCGGTGAAGTGAACTGGTTGCCCAACTTTAAGATCTCAGTGTGTAATATACCCCCTCTGTTCCAAAATACTTCAAGTTCTAAGTATGTTCGAAGTCAAATAGCATAAGGTTTGACCAAGTTTATGGAAAAATTGGTGGGTTCCTAGCTGTTGGATTTCAATTGTCCCACGTCCGGAGCAAAATCGGCTTACACTCAAATATTTTTCTACAGGAACCTTACATATAATCAGTCCCAATTCCTTTCCTTAGGGAAAAACTTCATGACTAGCTTTATTATAATTTGATGAAAAGAGACACATCGTCCACAATTAAGGCCATTACATAATTTATAGGCAGATTCTCCATCCATGCACTCGGAGGATGAATCCTTGCCAACTTAGCAAGCTCACGACCCGCACGATTAGCATCCCACACACAATGTTCAGAGGTGATACATGTCCAAATTCGATCGTCATGTCTAGACAATCTTGAATTCACACGTGCCGACATCGACGAAGATCCTAGCCCAACCCTTGATACATGCAACAATCTCCAAGTGTGGCACCAGTCCTTTCACACTGCGTTGGTCCATTCCTATTTGACTGTTATATGCATTGTTGTAGGATCACTTAGTTTCAGGCTGAGGCGTGACATGCTAGACGACGAAGAGGGGAAGAAGATGACGAGGCCGGTTGCATGAGGGAGAGGGTGGTGGGGAAGGCGAGCCGGCCGTCAACATGGTAGACGACGAGAAGAGATGTGGCGGCATGGACAAACGACATGTGGGGAACCGTGAACAATATTAATATGACACTGCTTTTTGGAGAAGCCATGGCACCTTTAAAAGGACGACTTAAGGCCGCCACCTAAAAATACTTCTTACATACAAATTTGCCAGAGGTTTTCAAAACACTTTCTCTCTATTTTTTTACTAAAACATTTGAAAAAATTTATAAATCAACACATGAAAATTTTAGTAGATTTGTTCTTTAAGAAAAAAAAAAGACGGCCAAAATGTAGCAAAACTACCATGGTTTCTACAAAACAAAAATAATTTGTCGTGGGACACATATTGATTTGCGATGGTATATGCAATATAATTGCCATGGTTTTTACAACACAAAAATTGCCAGAGCTACCAGAGAACGGCAGGGGGCTATTGACTACTTTTTGCTTAATTCTTACCCCTACAAAAAAAAAATCCTTCACTGTTTTCTCTAATGCTGGGGAGGGGGGGGGGCGCATAGCCCCCCGGAAGTGCACATAGCTCCGCCATTGATTGGAGCCACTAAAAAAACTCCGCCATTGATAGGAACACATTATTAAATTGATGGGGACACATGTTAAAAAATTAGGATTTCTTCTTCCTAGATACAAATTCAAAAAATGCCATGTGGACACCCCTGTATAGCTGTTGGGGAACGTAGTAATTTCAAAAAATTTCCTACGCACACGCAAGATCATGGTGATGCATAGCAACGAGAGGGGAGAGTGTTGTCTACGTACCCTCGTAGACCGAAAGCGGAAGCGTTATCACAACGCGGTTGATGTAGTCGTACGTCTTCACGATCCGACCGATCCAAGCACCGAACGTACGGAGCCTCCGAGTTCAGCACACGTTCAGCTCAATGATGATCTCCGCCTCCGATCCAGCCGAGCTCCGGAGATGAGTTCCGTCAAGCACGACGGCGGCGTGGTGGCGATGATGATGTTCTACGGCGCGAGGGCTTCGCCTAAACTCCGCGACGATATGACGAGGTGGAATATGATGGAAGGGGCACCACACACGGCTAAGGAACGATCCGTAGATCAACTTGTGTGTCTATGGGTGCCCCTGCCCCGTATATAAAGGAGGGAGGGAGAGGCGGCCGGCCCTTGGGCGCCAAGGGAGGAGGAATCCTCCTCCTAGTAGGAGTAGGATTCTCCGTTCCTACTCCTACTAGGAGGGGAAGGAAGGGGAGAGGGGGAAGGAAAGGGGGCGCCGCCTCCTAGTCAATTCGGACCAGAGGGAGAGGCGCGCGCCCACCCTGCCGCCTCTCTTCCCACCTAGGCCCATGTGGCCCATTAACTATCCTGGGGGGTTCCGGTAACCCCCCGGTACTCCGATTTTCTCCGAAAACTCCCGGAACCTTTCCGGTGTCCGAATATAGTCGTCCAATATATCAATATTTATGTCTCGACCATTCCGAGACTCCTCGTCATGTCCGTGATCACATCCGGGACTCCGAACAAACTTCGGTACATCAAAACTTATAAACTCATAATGAAACTGTCATCGAAACGTTAAGCGTGCAGACCCTACGGGTTCGAGAACTATGTAGACATGACCTAAAACAATTCTCGGTCAATAACCAATAGCGGGACCTGGATGCCCATATTGGTTCCTACATATTCTACGAAGATCTTTATCGGTCAAACCGCATAACAACATACTTTGTTCCCTTTGTCATCGGTATGTTACTTGCCCGAGATTTGATCGTCGGTATCCAATACCTTGTTCAATCTCATTACCGCAAGTCTCTTTACTCGTTCCGTACGTCATCTCATAACTAACTCATTAGTTACATGCTTGCAAGGCTTAGGTGATGAGTATTACCGAGAGGGCCAGAGATACCTCTCCGACAATCGGAGTGACAAATCCTAATCTTGAATTATGCCAACTCAACATGTACCTTCGAAACACCTGAGAGCACCTTTATAATCACCCGATTACGTTGTGACGTTTGGTAGCACACAAAGTGTTCTTCCGTAAACGGAGTTGCACAATCTCATAGTTGTAGGAACTTTGTATAAGTCATGAAGAAAGCAATAGCAGTATACTAAACGATCAAGTGCTAGGCTAACGGAATGGGTCATGTCAATCACATCATTCTCCTAATGATGTGATCCCATTAATCAAATGACAACACATGTCTATGGTTAGGAAACATAACCATCTTTGATTAATGAGCTAGTCAAGTAGAGGCATACTAGTGATTATGTGTTCGTCTATGTATTCACACATGTATCATGTTTCCGGTTAATAGAATTCTAGCATGAATAATAAACATTTATCATGATATGAGGAAATAAATAATAACTTTATTATTGCCTCTAGGGCATATTTCCTTCAGTCTCCCACTTGCACTAGAGTCAATAATCAAGATAACATAGTAATGATTCTAACACCCATGGAGTCTTGGTGATGATCATGTTTTGCTCGTGAGAGAGGCTTAGTCAACGGGTCTGCAACATTCAGATGCGTATGTATCTTGCAAATCTCTATGTCTCCCACTTGGACTTGGTCCCGAATGGAATTGAAGCGTCTCTTGATGTGCCTGGTCCTCTTGTGAAATCTGGATTCCTTTGCCAAGGCAATTGCACCAGTATTGTCACAGAAGATCTTCATTGGTCCCGATGCACTAGGTATGACACCTAGATCGGAAATGAACTCCTTCATCCGCACTCCTTCATTCGCTGCTTGAAGCAGCTGTGTACTCCGCTTCACATGTAGATCCCGCCACGACGCTTTGTTTAGAACTGCACCAACTTACAGCTCCACCGTTTAATAAAAACACGATCCGGTTTGCGATTTAGAATCGTCCGGATCGGTGTCAAAGCTTGCATCGACGTAACCATTTACGACTAGCTCTTTGTCACCTCCATATACGACAAACATATCCTTAGTCCTTTTCAGGTATTTCAGGATGTTCTTGACCGATGTCCAGTGATCCACTCCTGTATTACTTTGGTACCTTCCTGCCAAGCTTATTGCTAAGCATACGTCAGGTCTGGTATACAGCATTGCATACATGATAGAGCCTATGGCTGAAGCATAGGGAACATTTTTCATTTTCTCTCTATCTTCTGCTATGGTCGGGTATTGAGTTTGACTCAACTTCACACCTTGTAGCACAGGCAAGAATCCTTTCTTTGCCTGATCCATTTTGAACTTTTTCAAAATTTTGTCAAGGTATGTACTTTGTGAAAGTCCTATTAAGCGTCTTGATCTATCTCTATAGATCTTGATGCCCAATATGTAAGCAGCTTCCCCGAGGTCTTTCATTGAAAAACTTTTATTCAAGTATCCCTTTATGCTATCCAGAAATTCTATATCATTTCCAATGAATAATATGTCATCAACATATAAAACTAGAAATGCTACAGAGCTCCCACTCACTTTCTTGTAAATACAGGCTTCTCCAAAAGTCTGTATAAAACCATATGCTTTGATCACACTATCAAAGCGTTTATTCCAACTCCGAGATGCTTGCACCAGTCCATAAATGGAACGCTGGAGCTTGCACACTTTGTCAGCACCTTTTGGATCAACAAAACCTTCCGGCTGCATCATATACAACTCTTCTTCTAGAAATCCATTCAAGAATGCAGTCTTGACATCCATTTGCCAAATTTCATAATCATGAAATGCAGCAATAGCCAACATGATTCGGACAGACTTAAGCATCGCTACGGGTGAGAAAGTCTCATCGTAGTCAACCCCTTGAACTTGTCGAAAACCTTTCGCAACAAGTCGAGCTTTATAGACAGTAACATTACCATCAGCGTCGGTCTTCTTTTTAAAGATCCATTTATTCTCAATGGCTTGCCAATCATTGGGCAAGTCAACCAAAGTCCATACTTTGTTTTCATACATGGATCCCATCTCAGATTTCATGGCCTCTAGCCATTTTGCGGAATCTGGGCTCATCATCGCTTCCTCATAGTTCGTAGGTTCATCATGGTCAAGTAACATGACTTCCAGAATAGGATTACCGTACCACTCTGGTGCGGATCTTACTCTGGTAGACCTACGAGGTTCAGCAGAAACTTGATCTGAAGTTTCATGATCAATATCATTAACTTCCTCACTAATTGGTGTAGTCGTCACAGGAACCGGTTCTCGTGATGAACTACCTTCCAATAAGGGAGTAGATACAGTTATCTCATCAAGTTTCTACTTTCCTCCCACTCACTTCTTTCGAGAGAAACTCTTTCTCTAGAAAGGATCCATTCTTAGCAACGAATGTCTTGCCTTCGGATCTGTGATAGAAGGTGTACCCAACAGTCTCTTTTGGGTATCCTATGAAGACACATTTCTCCGATTTGGGTTCGAGCTTATCTGGTTGAAGTTTCTTCACATAAGCATCGCAGCCCCAAACTTTAAGAAACGACAACTTTTGGTTTCTTGCTAAACCACAGTTCATAAGGCGTCGTCTCAACGGATTTAGATGGTGCCCTATTTAACGTGAATGCGGCCGTCTCTAAAGCATAACCCCAAAACGATAGCGGTAAATCGGTAAGAGACATCATAGATCGCACCATACCAAGTAAAGTACGATTACGACATTCGGACACACCATTTCGTTGTGGTGTTCTGGGTGGCGTGAGTTGCGAAACTATTCCGCATTGTTTCAAATGTAAACCAAACTCGTAACTCAAATATTCTCCTCCACGATCAGATCGCAGAAACTTTATTTTCTTGTTATGATGATTCTCCACTTCACTCTGAAATTCTTTGAACTTTTTAAATGTTTCAGACTTGTGCTTCATTAAGTAGATATAACCATATCTGCTCAAATCATCTGTGAAGGTGAGAAAATAACGATATCCGCCACGAGCCTCAACATTCATCGGTCCACATACATCTGTATGTATGATTTCCAACAAATCTGTTGCTCTCTCCATAGTTCCGGAGAACGGTGTTTTAGTCATCTTGCCCATGAGGCACGGTTACATAAGTACCAAGTGATTCATAATCAAGTGATTCCGAAGTCCATCGGATGAAGTTTCTTCATGCGTTTTACACCGATATGACCTAAACGGCAATGCCACAAATAAGTTGCACTATCATTATCAACTCTGCATCTTTTGGCTTCAACATTATGAATATGTGTATCACTACTATCGAGATTCAATAAAAATAGACCACTCTTCAAGGGTGCATGACCATAAAAGATATTACTCATATAAATAGAACAACCATTATTCTCTGATTTAAATGAATATCCGTCTCGCATCAAACAAGATCCAGATATAATGTTCATGCTCAACGCTGGCACCAAATAACAATTATTCAGGTCTAAAACTAATCCCGAAGGTAGATGTAGAGGTAGCGTGCCGACCGCGATCACATCGACTTTGGAACCGTTTCCCACGCGCATCGTCACCTCGTCCTTGGCCAGTGCTCGCTTATTCCGTAGTCCCTGTTTCGAGTTGCAAATATTAGCAATAGAACCAGTATCAAATACCCAGGTGCTACTACGAGCTCTAGTTAGGTACACATCAATAACATGTATATCACATATACCTTTGCTCACTTTGCCATCCTTCTTATCCGCCAAATACTTGGGGCAGTTCCGCTTCCAGTGTCCAGTCTACTTGCAGTAGAAGCACTTAGTTTCAGGTTTAGCTCCAGAGTTGGGTTTCTTCTCTTGAGCAGCAACTTGCTTGCCGTTCTTCTTGAAGTTCCCCTTCTTCTTCCCTTTGCCCTTCTTCTTGAAACTAGTGGTCTTTTTGACCATCAACACTTGATGCTCCTTCTTGATTTCTACCTCCATGCTTTCGGCATCGCGAAGAGCTCGAGAATAGTCTTGTTCATCCCTTGCATATTATAGTTCATCACGAAGCTGTTGTAGCTTGGTGGCGTGATTGGAGAATTCATCAATGACACTATCATCGGAAGATTAACTCCCGGTTGAATCAAGTGATTATTATACCCAGACATTCTGAGTATGTGTTCACTGACAGAACTATTCTCCTCCATCTTGCAGCTGTAGAACTTATTGGAGACTTCATATCTCTCAATCCGGGCATTTGCTTGAAATATTAACTTCAACTCCTGGAACATCTCATATGCTCCATGACGTTCAAAACGTCGTTGAAGACCCGGTTCCAAGCCGTAAAGAATGGCACACTGAACTATAGAGTAGTCATCAGCTTTGCTCTGCCAGACGTTCTTAACGTCGTCAGTTGCATCAGCAGCAGGCTTGGCACCCAGCGGTGCTTCCAGAACGTAACTCTTATGTGCAGCAATGAGGATAATCCTCAGGTTACGGACCCAGTCCGTGTAATTGCTACCATCATCTTTCAACTTTGCTTTCTCAAGGAACGCATTAAAATTCAACGAAACAACAGCACGAGCCATCTATCTACAAACAAACATAGACAAGCAAGACACTATCAGGTACTAAGTTCATGATAAATTTAAGTTCATTTAATCATATTACTTAAGAACTCCCACTTAGACAGACATCTCTCTAGTCATCTAAGTGATCACGTGATCCAAATCAACTAAACCATAACCGATCATCACGTGAGATGGAGTAGTTTTCAATGGTGAACATCACTATGTTGATCATATCTACTATATGATTCACGCTCGACCTTTTGGTCTCTGTGTTCCGAGGCCATATCTGCATATGCTAGGCTCGTCAAGTTTAACCTGAGTATTCTGCGTGTGCAAAACTGGCTTGCACCCGTTGTAGATGGACGTAGAGCTTATCACACCTGATCATCACGTGGTGTCTCGGCACAACGAACTTTGGCAACGGTGCATACTCAGGGAGAACACTTCTTGATAATTTTAGTGAGAGATCATCTTAAAATGCTACCGTCAATCAAAGCAAGATAAGATGCATAAAGGATAAACATCACATGAAATCAATATAAGTGATATGATATGGCCATCATCATCTTGTGCTTGTGATCTCCATCTTGAAGCACCGCCATGATCACCATCGCCACCGGCGCGACACCTTGATCTCCATCGTAGCATCGTTGTCGTTCGCCATCTATTGCTTCTCGACTATCGCTACCGCTTAGTGATAAAGTAAAGCAATTACAGGGCGTTTGCATTTCATACAATAAAGCGATAACCATATGGCTCCTGCCAGTTGCCGATAACTTCGGTTACAAAACATGATCATCTCATACAATAAAAAATAGCATCACGTCTTGACCATATCACATCACAACATGCCCTGCGAAAACAAGTTAGACGTCCTCTACTTTGTTGTTGCAAATTTTACGTGGCTGCTACGGGCTTAGCAAGAACCGTTCTCACCTACGCGTCAAAACCACAACGATAGTTTGTCAAATAGACTCCGTTTTAACCTTCACAAGGACCGGGCGTAGCCACACTCGGTTCAACTAAAGTGAGAGAGACAGACACCCGCCAGCCACCTTTAAGCACGAGTGCTCGTAACGGTGAAACCAGTCTCGCGTAAGCGTACGCGTAATGTCGGTCCGGGCCGCTTCATCTCACAATACCGCTGAACCAAAGTATGACATGCTGGTAGGTAGTATGACTTATATCGTCCACAACTCACTTGTGTTCTACTCATGCATATAACATCAACGCATAAAACCTAGGCTCGGATGCCACTGTTGGGGAACGTAGTAATTTCAAAAAAATTCCTACGCACACGCAAGATCATGGTGATGCATAGCAACAAGAGGGGAGAGTGTTGTCTACGTACCCTCGTAGACCGAAAGCAGAAGCGTTATCACAACGCGGTTGATGTAGTCGTACGTCTTCACGATCCGACCGATCCAAGCACCGAACGTACGGAGCCTCCGAGTTCAGCACACGTTCAGCTCGATGACGATCTCCGGCCTCCGATCCAGCCGAGCTCGGAGATGAGTTCCGTCGACGACGGCGTGGTGACGATGATGATGTTCTACGGCGCAGGGCTTCGCCTAAACTCCGCGACGATATGACCGAGGTGGAATATGGTGGAAGGGGGCACCGCACACGGCTAAGGAACGATCCGTAGATCAACTTGTGTGTCTATGGGGTGCCCCCTGCCCCCGTATATAAAGGAGGGAGGGGGAGGCGGCCGCCCCTTAGGCGCCAAGGGAGGAGGAATCGTCCTCCTAGTAGGAGTAGGATTCCTCCTTTCCTAATCCTACTAGGAGGGGGAAGGAAGGGGGAGAGGGGGGAAGGAAAGGGGGGCACCGCCCCCCGTCCTAGTCCAATTCGGACCAGAGGGAGAGGGGGCGCGCGGCCCATCCTGGCCGCCCCTCTCTCTTCCCACCTAGGCCCATATGGCCCATTAACTCTCCCGGGGGGTTCCGGTAACCCCCCCGGTACTCCGGTTTTCTCCGAAAACTCTCGGAACCTTTCCAGTGTCCGAATATAGTCGTCCAATATATCAATCTTTATGTCTCGACCATTCCGAGACTCCTCGTCACGTCCGTGATCACATCCAGGACTCCGAACAAACTTCAGTACATCAAAACTTATAAACTCATAATGAAACTGTCATCGAAACGTTAAGCGTGCAGACCCTACGGGTTCGAGAACTATGTAGACATGACCTAAAACAATTCTCGGTCAATAACCAATAGCGGGACCTGGATGCCCATATTGGTTCCTACATATTCTACGAAGATCTTTATCGATCAAACCGCATAACAACATACTTTGTTCCCTTTGTCATCGGTATGTTACTTGCCCGAGATTTGATCGTCGGTATCCAATACCTTGTTCAATCTCGTTACCGGCAAGTCTCTTTACTCGTTCCGTAATACGTCATATCATAACTAACTCATTAGTTACATGCTTGCAAGGCTTAGGTGATGAGTATTACCGAGAGGGCCCAGAGATACCTCTCCGACAATCGGAGTGACAAATCCTAATCTTGAATTATGCCAACTCAACACGTACCTTCGGAAACACCTGTAGAGCACCTTTATAATCACCCAGTTACGTTGTGACGTTGGTAGCACACAAAGTGTTCTTCCGGTAAATGGGAGTTGCACAATCTCATAGTTGTAGGAACTTTGTATAAGTCATGAAGAAAGCAATAGCAGTATACTAAACGATCAAGTGCTAGGCTAACGGAATGGGTCATGTCAATCACATCATTCTCCTAATGATGTGATCCCATTAATCAAATGACAACACATGTCTATGGTTAGGAAACATAACCATCTTTGATTAATGAGCTAGTCAAGTAGAGGCATACTAGTGACTATGTGTTCGTCTATGTATTCACACATGTATCATGTTTCCGGTTAATACAATTCTAGCATGAATAATAAACATTTATCATGATATGAGGAAATAAATAATAACTTTATTATTGCCTCTAGGGCATATTTCCTTCAATAGCATGTTCAATCACATCCAAAAAATGCCATGGAATTTCAAAAATCTTGTGTGAATGGACTAATAATTTCTAAAACTGCAATGGTTAAAATTTTGTATTCCAAAAAGTTGTCATGTCACCACTATCACAGTGTGTTCAATCGCATACAAAAAATGACATCCTCTAACTAATAAAGATATCATGGTACCTTAAATAAAACCATCATGTTCTCAATAGTAAAAGAAATGTCATGGTCTAATTACTAAAATTACCATGGTACCTATAATTAATTTGCGCATGGCAAAAATAGTATGAGTCAACATTTATATGATGTTTTTGGTGATTACCTACAGAATTGCCACGAGAAAACAAATTTATCATGTGAACAATTCAAAATAAAGAAACAAACAAACAACAACAGCAAAGCCTTCAGTCCCAAGCAAGTTGAGTAGGCTAGAGGTGAAACCCATAAGATTTCGCGACCAACTCATGGCTCTGGCACATGGGTAGCAAGCTTCCACGCACCCCTGTCCATAGCTAGTTCTTTGGTGATACTCCAATCCTTCAGGTCTCTCTTAACAGACTCCTCCCATGTCAAATTCGGTCTACCTGACCTCTCTTGACATTCTCCGCATGCTTTAACTGTCTGCTATGCACTGAAGTTTCTGGAGGCTTGCGCTGAATATGCCCAAACCATCTCAGACGATGTTGGACAAGCTTCTCTTCAATTGGTGCTACCCCAACTCTATCTCGTATATCATCATTCCGGACTCGATTATTCCTCGTGTGGCTACACATCCATCTCAACATACGCATCTCTGACACACCTAACTGTTGAACATTTCGCCTTTTTGTCGGCCAACACTCGACGCCATACAACATTGTGGGTCGAACCGCCGTCCTATAGAACTTGCCTTTTAGCTTTTGTGACACTTTCTTGTCAAAGAGAATGCCAGAAGCTTGGTGCCACTTCATCCATCCGGCTTTGATTCGATGGTTCATATTTTTATCAAATACCCCCATCCTCCTGCAACACTGACCCCAAAATATCGAAAGGTGTCCTTCTGAGGCACCACCTGTCCATCAAGGCTAACCTCCTCCTCCTCACACCTAGTAGTACTGAAACAGCGCATCATGTACTCGGTTTTAGTTCTACTAAGCCTAAACCCCTTCGATTCCAGAGTTTGTCTCCATAACTCTAACTTTCTATTTACCCCCGTTCGATTATCGCCAACTAGCACCACATCATCCGCAAAGAGCATACACCATGGGATATCTCCTTGTATATCCCTTGTGACCTCATCCATCACCAAGACAAAAAGATAAGGGCTCAAAGCTGACCCTGATGCAGTCATACAAAAACTGCAATGCAAACGTTTCCAAAACATTCATACTATTGGCCCATAGGAAAAGAGATATATACACTATATACACTTTACCATACAATTTTTAATCACGATAATTATGGACCTACCATGGCAAAAAAACATGACAACAAAAATACAGGATTTAGAGACACGATAGTGAAAAAGTTGAGCTGACATGATAATATATTTGAGTTGCCATTGCAACATCATACTTTACAAAACAAATGCCATGTGACCAAAACAAATGCCATCTGGGCTCGAAATTATTTCTACAAATTGCCTACAAACTGCCATACATCTTAATTAGTATCACATCTTAGTCATTTAAAGTTGCCACACACGCATCTCAACGAATTTGACATGTTTTGTGAATTGGATGAAGTAGACATTTAGATATGTGTCGTTAAATGCGAAATTCTACTCCAGAAAAACTGAAGAAAATAAAAACAAGGGGACTGGGATCATACCCACACCATAAGTAGACACCGTCGATGCTCACTGATGTCCGGTCTCCTCCTCGTCGTCCTCCACGAGCGCCGATGCAGCAGTAGATGGTGACATCTCGGAGTTGTGAGATTTGGGACCGTGACCCATGCCGGCTCTTCATCCTCGACACCTCGCGCACTACCGCCGCTGCAATCTCGCCCGAGAGGCCAAAGCATGAACGTGCCCTGATATGAGCACACTGTTGGCGATGACGAGCACGGTCGACTCCTCCCGCTCGAGCTCCCCATGAAGCCACCCCAATAGGCAGGCAATGGAACCACCGTGACGACCTGCGCTGGATCCGCGCCACCGTTGCCTTCCCGCTGCGATGGTGCAAGCAACCCAACCGCGGTCACCGTTGAGGAGATGCTTTGCCGTGTCCACCTTTGGCTCGAGCTCCCCGCGGGAGCCACTTCGATACGCTGAGGTGTCGCACCACCGTCACCCCTACCACGGTCGCCAGCGAGAAGGAGGAGAGTGGAAGGCGAAATGGGGAACCAAGCTGTGGGCGCGCGTGGGTGATAGGATAAGGCCATGTGGCGTGACACTACGGTGTGAGAACGTTCATGGGAGGAAGCACACAAAGCCGACGGTTGCTTCCGGCTGACTGTCAAGCGGCCTACTTCAAGATTCGTGCAAAGCCATCCAAAGGATGTCGAGTAGTTCGCTGGGAATGTCTAAATATCTGACGTTCACCACATAATATTTCACAGTGTGCGCCGCCACTCCGTACTCCCGGCGGCGGATAGCAGGGGCTAGAGTGGACGATGATCTCGGCGAGGAACGGAGGAGCACCGCTTGCGGCGGCTACCCGGCCGCCGTGCTGGGAGTGGGACAGCCCGCGGAAGCCCCTCAGACCCGGGAGCAGGTCATCATCGTCGATTTGGGGGAGGCGGCGGCGGCGGAGGCAAAGCAAAGCGAGGCCTGACTCTGAGTAGTTCCGGCGCAGGTGAGCGAGAACTGTCGCTGATTTCCCGACTCCTGATTTCCCTATCCGTGGTCGTACACCACCCTGTCACTCAGCGCTGGTGGGGTTCTTCACTGAGAATTTCCCGATTCTTGGTCGGATTCCTTTCCGTGTCAGCGCCGGCGGCGGCCGTCAAAGCTCTCCATGTTCGACTCCGATACGGGGTCGGCGAGCCTTTGCCGTTCCCGTGCGGGTGCCGGTGCCGGTGTGCGTCGCAGAGTCGGACCGGAGATTCAGTGCGCGGTTAGATCTTGCGTGTGTATATATATGCGCGAACTACTCATATATGTTGAGGAGCAACCAAATGGTTTCGAGCGATTCTTTAATTTCCTCGGGCTGAGATGAAGATGATCCAAATGGTCTCAACCATGGCCTGCTGCCGCCTTCTCGCCCTCCCCAAGGTGATTCTCTCTAGTTGATGCTCATCGACAGTGAAACTGCAACTGCTGCAAAGCACTGTCTGTTTGTGTTTCAGACAGATTGGTGCCACCTCTTTTAGATTCGGCGTTGGTTGGTTAGCGTTTTGGATTGGGTGCCATGCCGCCTTATGGATTGCCAAATTTAGCCGTGCTTGCTTCTCAGTTGCTGTCAGAATGAAATAACACCCCTGTTTTGCCATGGACTGAATCTCCGCGTGTTTGTGTTCACAGGCTGCTGCGACGCATCGACCGGCAGAGAACGCGGTTAACAAGGAGGAAGCTTCTTTCATAGCACCTGCTGCTGCTGCAGATACAACCACTACAGGATACAGGTGCAGGTATGTGTGGTTGCTTCTTTGCCCACCGCTTAAACTGGTAGTACAACTTAACAGGGTAAATCCACTTAATTTCCTGTTCCTGAATTGGACAGATGCCTATATACTTGTACGTAATAATACTAGACCTTATTGTAATCCATAATCTATACTACTATCACCCATTGTTGGTTGATTCTTGCCATTCCCAAGTTCCTTTCTATAAGCTAGTCTGCCTGGTGCATGCTTAACGCAGGTGGTGGTGTGCTTACAAGTCGACAAGATCGGCGCCGATCAGGATTTGCTGGCAAGCTTACGAAGCAGCTTTCGCGTACCTTCTTTGCTTGTGACTTTGATGGTTCCAAAAAAGAGGTCAAGAATCCAACCAGCACAAAGTTCAAAGATGTCACAGGGATCGATGGCGCGAAAGCCGAGGACATAGTACAGTATCTGCAAGACACTGAGCGTTTGGCTTGTGATTTTGATGGCTCGAAAAAAGAGGTCAAGAATCCAACCAGCACAAAGTTCAAAGATGTCACGGGGATCGATGGCGCGAAAGCCGAGGACATAGTACAGCACCTGCAAGACCCTCAGCATTTGGCTTGTGATTTTGATGGCTCGAAAAAGGAGGTCAAGAATTCAACTAGGACAAAGTTCAGCGATGTCAAGGGGATTGATGGCGCCAAAGCCGAGCTCGAGGACATTGTACACTACCTACGAGACCCTGGGCATTTCACACGCCTCGGTGGCAAGCTTCCGAGAGGCGTCCTGCTCCTCGGTGCGCCTGGCACTGGGAAGACAATGTTGGCAAGGGCGATGGCCGAGGAAGCCAGCGTGCCCTTCTTTGCGTGCAGCGGCAGCGAATTCAACGACGACTATGTGTTCGTTGGGGCAAAAAGAGTGAGGGCGCTCTTCGCTGCGGCGAAGAAGCGATCTCCTTGCATAGTGTTCATCGATGAGATCGACGCCATCGCTGGGAGTGGGAGCAGGAACTCATATGGTTCAGAGTCGCAGATGCATACCCTGAACCAGCTGCTAGTTGAGCTAGATGGCTTCGAGCAGAATGACGGGGTCATCGTGGTCGCAGCGACCAACATCCCCGAGTCGTCACTGGATAAGGCCCTTGTTAGGTCTGGGCGTTTCGACCGTCACGTTCAGATTCCTTATCCAAATGCTAAGGGCCGAAGGCAGATCCTTGAGGCCCATATGTCAAAGGTTTGTTTGTACTCCATCCAAAAATGTTAGGCAATCTCTGATGGAATTTCTTTAACAACCTTTTCTCCATGACACTTTTGATGCAGGTCTTGAAAGCCAAGGATGTTGATCTTAAGACCATCGCCAATGAGACGTCTGGATTCACAGGTGCAGACCTCGCAAACCTGGTGAACGAAGCCGCCTCAAGGCTGCTAAGGACGGGGCAGAAACTGTCACGACACAACACCTCAAGTATGCTGCCATGAAAAGGATCATCATGGGCAGCAAGAACAAAACGGTGGCGATGCCTGAGAGCTGCAGGAAGATGGTCGCGTACCACGAGGGAGGGCATGCTGTTGTTGCTATCCACACGGACAGCGCTGCTCCTGTCGACAAGGCTACCATTGTTCCCGGTCCCGGGGGGGATAATCTTGGCATGGTGACGCAGCTGCCAGAGGAGGACGATAAGTTTATCTTCTCAAAGGAGAAGATACTGGCACAACTGGATGTCCTCATGGGAGGCCGGGCTGCCGAGGAGGTTATCTTTGGCGAGAGCAAGGTGAGCTCCCTCGCCTTGTCTGACCTAAGAAAGGCGACTAAGCTGGCGACAGAGATGGTCGCCAGGTATGGTATGAGCAAGCGGGTCGGCCCTGTTTCGTATGACAATGACGACGATGACGACGGTTGGAATGCCAAGACCATGATCTGGCAACCGAAGTACATGGTTAATGAGGAGGTGAGAGAATTGCTAGGCAAAGCTTACAATAACGCAAAGACGATCCTCACGGCACATATATAGTAGGGAGCTTCATGCGCTGGCCAACGCCCTCCTGAAGGACCAAACTCTCACTGGAGACCAGATCACGGCCCTCCTGAAGCACGAGACTCTCGCCGGAGGCCAGACCGCCAAACAAGTATTGCCTGCCTGCCAAAATGAGTTAATCGTGTAGTCAGCAGAGTCTGGAAATATCTTTCTTGCTCCTAACAGAATCAGGAACTACTTTTTGTACTGTTGTTGGTAGCCTGTGGTTTTCACGGCGTCATGCCATTTTTGGTTTTGCAAACCGCAAATCGGTGCTGTAAAAAAACAATACCTCCCTTCCTGTCTATGTATACTGTACCACACATGCATGTAGATGAAAGTTTCTTTAGATTCTGCAGATCAAACACTGCCAGAGTTTCTTCCGAGTTATATCAACGAATCTCCTTGCCTAAAGTTTTAGTCATCTGTATATGTTATTGGTCTGGTGCTAAGTTACCACTTAATTTCCTGTTGGGCGCGCGTCTGAAGCCGTTTTGCCATAGATAACCGAAGTTCAGTATGCATTGTGTCACTAGAACTATATGACATAACATGAGTTTACTCGCTAAGCACAGCCGTACAAGCTCTTATTCTGGATACTTGATCTGGTCATAGAGATTTGTTTTTAAAGTGATCTCTTTATGGAATTTCATGGTTAGATATGACCTATGATAACATTACCTGAATGGTTCAGGCTAACACAATTTTCTGATATGGATATGTGTAATATGTGTAGCTGTAACATCGTTTCTGTGCTCAGCCTATGGACTCGAGAAGCCATACAAGTCATTTTAAGTTCTATACATAGAGTGAACATGATGTGAGCATTATGTATGTGTATGGTGTGGATAGGGATCGGCCCAAGTTTATTGGTGGATCTTCGGCTTATTTAGGATATTTGCAACTGATATGCAAGCTCTTCTAATCTGATCCTCTAACCTTTATCTACGTGCAGCTGGTTACAACTTTGTTATGGGCGACAACAAATGTAACTTCTTCCCGAGAAACAACCGAAATCGTCCCAAGCCAGCTACAGTAGTTTTTGTGTATGCATATGTATGTGCTTAAGGCACGTGTATGCCTCTACTGCAGAATACACCCATGGCCAAGACTATACACCCAAAATACACACATGTAACTTTTTTTTAGTATATGTAACTTCAAGCCTTACGTTTCACGTCAACAAATAAAAAATTTCGGGCCTTACATATAGTCAATTCCAATTCTTTTTTTACGGAAAGCCTGCACGGTGTCCTGAAGAGGCGGGCACTACAACATTCTATTGACAAATTCCGAAATATCTCCCTGCACCACCATTGTGTTTCAGATGGAATTGTAGTCATGTCTTTTTTTTAGGGAATCATGACTTTCCATGGTGTGGGCGTCAACTATTGCCAATAGGGCCCATGAGAAAGTTTTTTGCAGGACCACGTTGGATGGCACAACATGTCCGGATAGCACGGTCCGGACATATGCGGGCGGTTTGAGGGTCGGCGTCGAAGATGCCCTTACACGGCTTGCTGGGACATGGGCTGATCTTGGCTCCGCTACTGGCGACAAGGTCACCACCTTACCGCGAACAATAGAACCACAAGATCGTGTATCCTCTTCATCGCACAAACAAAAGGCATGAGCGTTCGATTTAGCCATACTGGCTGGTGGCTTCATCCGGTTTTTTTTTGTTATCGGATCTGCTACAGTGCTTTCGGGTGGTGAAGTCAATCCTATATACATTAAGTGAACGCGGTAAGGTTTAGGGAAAAGTTGGCAACGACGCTTGGTATCTATGGTACAAGCGCAGAAAATTGACACAGGAAGAAGAAACTCATAGTGCATCTCAAGTTGGCATGGCAGTGCGAGGCTTAGCAGCAAATTACATTTTCTGCTATAGCCCGAAATCCAAAGCTGGATCAGATGTTTGGTTGAAACCAAAATATGGTTATGTAAAATTAAGCGTGGATGGGGGTTTGAAAGTGACACACGCGCAGCATCAGTTGGAGTAGTTATTCAGGACCATATGGGAAATTTATATAGGCCGCTAATGAAAAGATAGATCTATCCTTTGACACACACACAACAGAGGAAATTGCGGTAAGTTTTGGCTTGAACCTTGCTATGGAGTAAGATTGAAGTGAATTTAGATAACATGGAGGTTGTGAATGTGTTGATCGATGGCCATTCATCTTCAGTTGCTTCTTCCATCATAGATCGCTGATATTTCATGTCTTTAGATTTTTCTCATGTCACTTATGATCATTTAATAAGGAGCGTGATCGAGTAGCTCATGAACTACCGAAAAAGGCTTTTGCCTCGCTTTATAAATAAAGCAACAACCAGTACATATGAGCCATACAAACACACACCAACACCAACTCTTTTTGGGATACCATCTATACAAGAGAAGCTCAGATAACCGAACCGGGAACTAAAAACAGGGATAAAGCAAAGCTAAATGAAGCCCTAAAGAAAAGGAACTTGCTTGATCCTAGCAATGAGTGTAAGAGCATCTCTAGCCGTTGGCCTCCCAGGGGGCTCGAAAAATTGCTGCCTGGGGGCGACCCGACGCTAAAATCGGCTTGGGGCCGATCGGATTCCCAGCCGCCGGTCCCAGCACTGGTGGAAAAACAGGCTTTCCGTCCAGCCCCATAAGTCGCGAAGCTGTAGGAACCGGGACTAAAGGGGTCTTTAGTCGCGGTTCTGGAGGAGACCCGCGACCAAAGGCTCGGCCCAGCCGGCTCGGTTGACAGCTGGTGCACGGAGGGGCTTTAGTCGCAGTTGGCCTCGGCCAACCGGGACTAAAGGTCCTCAGCTGGCCGAAGGCCTTTAGATCATGGTTGGCGAGCCAACCGGGATTAAAGGTTAGACCTTTAGTCGGTTGAGTCTGGCCAACCGCGACTAATGGCCCGAACCTTTAGTCGCGGTTGGCGGACCTTTAGTCCCGGTTGGTCCGCCAACCGCGACTAAAGGGATTTGAGGCCTCATTTTCAAACTCTACCCCCGGATCGCCTTTTCAGTTTTAGAAAAAACAAAAGAAAATTAACAAATATGAATTTCGACTTTATTTGCAAAATCTTTCTGGAAATTCTTAAAATTGGCATAACTTTTGCATACGAACTCGGATGAAAAAGTTTTTTATATGAAAAATCATCTACTCGAAAAGTTACATCCGAATTTAACGGGCAACCCGTTAAACATTTTAGAATCCCCAAAACCTAACAGAAAAAAAGATACGGGCTTTTAAGTTCGAGAGGCAAAAAATTCAAAAATTTCAAATTGTGGTCAAACTGTGGTCAAACAATGGTCAAACTAATTATTCTAGAATATTAGTGTTACTAAATAATTATTTCAGTTTTTTAAATTTTGGTCAAATCTGGTCAAACTGTGGTCAAAAATGGTCAAGCTAATTATTCCGAAATATTAGTGTTACTAAATAATTATTGTTTTTAAAACAATAGTTTCAAACTCAAACAGTGAAATGTGTCACTTCATGCTCAAGCTAAATACCGAGGGTTAATAGAATTGACATCCTACTATTGTCGAAAACAACAAGTGCAGACTTAGAAACGAGGAGAATAGAACCCGAAGTTAAGCGTGCTCAGTGGGGAGTGGGAGGATGGGTGACCGTTCGGGAAGTTAGATGATTTGGAATTATGAGGGTGATTAGAGATTAGAGGATAAATTGAGCAGTGATGAGGGGTAGTGATTAGAGATTAGAGGTTAAAATAATTCAGAAATTTGAAAATAAAAAAATGAAAAATTCGCAAAAAAATTTAGTAAAAATTTAAACCCATGCGAGGAGGCCTTTAGTCCCGGTTAGCCACGAGAACCGGACTAAAGCCTTTAGTCATGATTCGTAAGAGGCGCGACTAAAGGGGGGTCTTTAGTCGCGATAGTTAGTCGCGGTTGCACAGTCATGACTAAAGGCCTTTTGAACCGCGACTAAAGGCCTTTTTTCTACTCTTGTGGTCGCCTCCGTATATGCTTTTAAAAAATTGAAAAGAAATTAACATATAATTCGGTAAACGGGCATAAACTTCGGCGACTTAAACAGTTTTTTACATAGCAAACTTAAAATTACTTAAAAAAAGACAACGACTACAGGAAGAACTCGCTGAACTCAGCGAAGTCGCCGTCGTCGCCGCCGCCGTCGTCGTCCTTCTCCTCCTTCACGCGGCCGCCCCTGCTGGACCCCTGCCCGGAGTCGCCTTGGCGGACCGGTGGCGGCGCGTCGTCGTCGCTATCATAGAGAACGACGACGCCTCTCTCGTCGCGGCCACGGCGCCGAGCGGCGATCTCCTTTAGGGCGCGGCGCTGGCGCTCCAGCTCCAGCCGCGCCCAGTCCTCCCGCTCCCACTTCATGGCCGCGGCGTTGTCGAACCCCGCCTCCGTCTTGACGGCGGCGAGCCCCGGCTCCGTCTTGACGGCGGCGAGCCCCGGCTCCCTCTTCGGCTTGACGAGGCGGGAGGAGCCGAGGAGGAGGCGCGCCGCCCTTGTTGATGATGATGCCAGCGCTGCGGGTGCGCCGGCCGAGCGGCGTCTCCGCGGGCTCGGCCTTGACGCTGTACAACGCCGGCGACTCGGAGGAGTGGGAGGAGGAAGAGGAGCCAGTCCTCCTTGGCATCCATTGGCCACCGCTCCGGCGGGGGGCCGGGCGGCAGGGTACGTGAACGGCGGCTCGTTGCCACCCTCGAGGTGCTCGAGGACGGCATGGAGCGTGCGGCCGGGGGCGCCCCACCACAGGCGGCGACCGTCGCTGTTCTTGGTCCCCTGCACCACTGATGCGTTGTTGGTGGAGGCCAGCCGCTCCGCCTCCCGGCGCTCGAGTAGGCCGCCCACGCCTGGTGGTTGACTGCGGCGTACTCCTGGCGGGCCCACTGCTCCTCCGTCAGCAACGCCCGCGCACGCTCGACCTCGGCGTTGAAGTAGTCGGGACGCGTGATGTCGGGCAGCGGGGGCACGGGGAAGCCCCCGGCGCTAAGCCTCCACCGCCCCGGTGCGCGCATGTTGGGAGGTGCCGGGATGTTCGCTTCATGCAAGAGGTGGGCTTCCCACTCGTGCAGCGAGCGGCGGCCAAAGCCATTGGTCGCCGCCCCGTCGCCGGGGAACCTCTCGCCCATCGTCCGCGGCAGCGAAAAGAGGGTGCAAAGAGTTTGGCGGCGGCGGCTGTGCACGAGGAGAGATGGGGGCTGCGGGCCGGTGCGTCTCTGGCGAGGGAGGTGCTGCTTTATATACCGGCCGGGGGTGGCGTTGTGTGCACGCGTGGCGGGAGGGGGCACGTCACCGCACTGCACCGCCCATGAGGAATCAATGGAAAGCTGACCGGCGGCAGCCTGGGCATTGATTCCCCGCGGGAAACGAGGTGTTGTGAGAACGCCGAGGCGTGGGTTGCTGACTCGGCAGGCCCGCCGTTTGTTCGCGCCAAAACCATTTGCCACGGCGCCTCCCAGCGCACCGGGTTCGGCCTGGGTCCGCCGGCGCCAGTTTCGGGCCACACCGGCGGAAAATGGGCTCCTGGGGGCACGACTTGGCCGGTTTTTAGGCCCCGGCACCGAAAAAGGGCCCTTGGGGGCGCGGCTGGAGATGCTTTAAGTCTTCCGGAACGCCACGACACCACTCATCAAGCAAGCCACTGGCCACCGCACCCACGACACAATCCAATTGTTGGGCCAGCTGATATAGGATGATACCATCAATTTGACAGAGGAATGGTCCAAAGAACGACGCTTTCAAGGAAGAGAACAACGTCCGCGGACGTCGACATCATCCGCCTGAGCAAGGTCCAGCACGGCATTTGCTAGCACTCCACCAGCCGAGAGGATATACCTCAGGCCGCTGCTCATGAACTAGCCAGATTAGCTAGGTTCTCCTCCTAGTGTTTGGATGGATGATGCCCCTAATGAGGTCATCCCTCCCCTTGTAAAGCGTTTCTACACTAAGGTCTTGTTCAGTAGTCACCAACTCTCGGAATCTGCGAAGCGGGGAAATTGCAACTCCGCCAACTCCGTTCCCAGAGTTGTGGAGCGGAGCGATACCGAACAAGGCCTAACTTTTGATTGGACGGAGAAGTTTGTCAAATAAAAAAGTGAAAGCGGTAAATCTTGAGTCAGGGTCCCGATAGCCGCCCGCCCAGGCCTCTGCTCCCAAGCCTCGCAGCCGGGATGGTGGGCGAGGAGCTGAGGAGCGCCGCTGCTTCCGCTCGTGGCAGCCGGCCTGTGGGGAAACCTCCCTGCCCGCACAGGACGCCGGCCGGCCCTGCTCGACCCAGATCCGGGAGCCGCCGACGTCCATCCGGGAAGGGGGCCGTCGCAGGTGAGTCTTGTTGTCCCCCAGCTGACACGGTGCGCGTTTCCACCTAGATATCCCTCCGTTCCGAATTACTTGTCTTAGATTTGTTTAGATACGGATGTATCGTTCTCCATCTGTATCTAGATCCAAGACAAGAATTTGGAACGTTTGGAAACCTCGTCCGGATAGGAATAGGATACTGCGATGGCGGCCGTGTTGTGATCGATTACAACTACGTACATACATACTAGAGTCGGATCGATCGATCTTCATATATAGGTACTCCGATTATAACAACAGCAATCCATCGGCGAGCAACGAAAGCAAATTTCAGGCGATTCTTTTCTTTTCTTATCTCCAGCACAGCAGCACGCCCTGTCCGTCGATGATGGCATGCCGGCTCGCCCTCTCCAGGGTATTTATTTCCCTCTCTCTTTTCTGCAGTATATATTCTATATAAAATTTCCTTGTGCTACTCTTTCATCATCATCATCATCATCATGATCTCGCCCTCTTCGTCGATGATGTACTTCTTATCGATGCTGAAACCGCAGCACAGAACACACCGTCTCTATGCGATTCAGAGTGTCCCACTGACTCTTTGGTTTAGGGCTCCCCAATTAGGGGGTTGCTGAACCATTATATTTTCACAGGCCTTGTCTTACTTTTTCTGCGTGCTTGTCTGTGTCACAGGCTGCAACACATCTTGCAAAGCGTGGGCTGGCAACTGTGGTTCACGGCGAGGCAGCGGCGGCCGCAAAATCATCTAATGCCGCAGGTATGTATGCATTGCTTGCTGCCCCTCCCTCCGCCGCATTCAGGAACTACTACAGCTTCAATCGAATTACTTATGTGTCAACTGCCAACAACTAGCTACTACTAATCCCCGGTCAAATCAGAAAAAAAAACACTGACAAGATTAGCATCATCCCCGCGCAAGGATGACGCGCAAAGAGAAATATAAGACTTAATTTTTTCCGAATGTCCTGCTTTCAATTGTATAGGCATCATTACATTACTGAATTATGCGCCTTGTTGGCCGACTCTTTGCCATGGAGGAAACTAATTAAGTTTGTTTCTCGAATCCTATGCCTAATAACGCAGGCCGCATTCTTAGAAATCTACAAAGGAGACACGGATCAAGCTTTCTTGGTCAGAGGGTACGGGGCCACTCTCACGCAACAGGTAGCCGCCGTTTCTTTTCGTTAACTCTTACTCCATCTGTAAACACCTTTTTTATAAAAGTTCACAGAGGGAGTACTATTTTCCCATCCCATTGCCTAAACAATGCACAATTTGCTTTACAACTTGTTTTCTGCAGGAGGAACAGCTAAATCAGAACCAGTCGACACGACGCACAGTTTTTTCCGCAACCTGTTTTCTGGAGGAGGAACTGTCAAGTCAGAACCGGTCAACATGTTCAAAGCGGCGAATGATCGAATGACAAGGGACACTTGGATTTTCATGTTGTCCATGGGAGCTATCACGGGTTACGGTGTGTATAGCAATACACATGAAAGATCGGATAAGCTAGGCACACAAATGTAGAGAAGATGCACGCACGGTCTAGAGATCTCTGATTTTTTCTTTTTCAGGTCTGAAAGATAATGCAGCGTATTTTTTGGAATATTGTGTTGTGAATCTGTAAAAACTCGTGCTTCTGAATCTCAAATTACATGAATGTCGCGTGTCCCAAGATTGGTAAATTTCTTTCGAATTGTACCTCAAAGGACCTTTGATGAACTACTTAAAGAAGATTTGGGACTATGATGTGCATTTTGATAGAATTGGAACTCAGTTGACGTTTGGACGAAAGAGTTAGGACCTCACATGCATTAGAACGTCTCTAGTCGAACTCGAATTAAGCTTCCGTTTTAAGGAGTTAAGCCGGACCTAGCTTAACTTCTATATAGTTTAGTTTCCATGGTCTGACATTGCCGGTGTGGTCTCTGCTGGCAATGGTTGGGTCCCTTCCCCGGGGATCGGCGAGGCGCTGGGGCGAAGGGCTTTGGGCGAAAGCCTTGCTTTTGATGGGGATCAGTTACCGGTGACGATGGCATGATGGTGCCTTTTCCTTTGGAGTCGTCGCCGAAGAGTTCCTCCACTCAACTAGGATGTGGTTGGTCGTTTCTTGAGCAGACGTGGTGGCTATTGGTCTGGCCGGACCCTTTTCCAGGTTTGGTTCATGTTTGTGAAGGCAGTCCAGCGTCCTCAAGGCACAAGAGAACCAACTTGCCTCTGAAAAAAAACACACAAGAGAACGCACTTTGCAACACGCCGAGAGTTCACAAGAATGGATATTTAAAGAGTTTTGGTGTGCTTCAAAAGTGCTTTGGCATTGTACGTGGTCGTGTCGAGTATTAGAAGCCACATGTCCTATGGCAAATCATGATATGTTGCTTCATTTTGCACAACATCATCATTGAAGATAAGAGGCATGCCAACACAATGCAAACAGGATACATAGATTCCTCGCAGTCATCAAGCTATCAAGAACCGGAAAGTTCATACTCAGCTTCAAGATGATCTTGTTGAGCACTTGTGGGCACTTCGGAGCACTTGATTGTTGTGCTTCAACATGCTCTTCATTTGGATTATTACTTCATTGGACATTTCGTGTGTTTGAACTTGAATAATTCAATTTTGCAATGTTTTGTGAATTGTGTGAACCTTAATTGTCAAGTTTGGATATACTCCCTCCGTCCGGAATTACTTGTCATCAAAATGGACGAAAATGGATGTATCTAGAACTAAAATACATATAGATACATCCATTTTAATGACAAGTATTTCCGGACGGAGGGAGTAGTACGTATGCAAACATGTAGGAGTAGCTGAAATGAAATTTGCAAAACAAAAGTTAGAAGAGTTGGGCGTAAATTTTTAAGGAGTTAGTAAGTTTTAGGGCATCTCCAGCCGTTGAGCCCCCCCAGGAGGCATTATTTTTGCCGTCTGGGGGGCTGCCGGCGATAATTTTAGCCTGGGTGTCAAAACAATTCCACTCGTCGTCCCCCACCCCATCTCCTTCTCCCTCGCCACCTGCTTCTGCTCCTACTACTCGTGGCCCTGCGCCGTCCCGCCCACGGCCGCGCCCCCGCCCCACGCCAAGGCCGCCACGCCCACGGCCAAGACTGCGCCCGCCCGCCACAGCAGCGCCCGTCCCGCCCACGGCCGCGCTCCACGCCCACGGAAGACTGCGCCGCGCCCGCAGGGGCCAACCTCGAGCCCGCTGCCGCAGACAGCCCCGACGCGGGGCGGTTCCCGCTGAGTGAACGGTGGTGCGGCTGCGCGCACAGCGTGGAGTAGCGGCGTCGGCCGGCGGTGGCCCTTCGGCGCGGTGGAGATGGCCCTTGGCCGGCCCGGTGAAGCAGCCCCGACGGGAGCGCGCCACGGTGGCCGTGCGGCGTCGTTCCTACATGGGAGAAATACCCATCAGGAACAGCACTGGCCCGGCCTCCCGCCTTGGCCGTCCGCCGGAGTGTGGTTCGTCGTGGCCGGGGCCCCCCGTGGCCAGCGCGCCCGGAGTCGGGGACGCCCGTGGCGCCTGTGGCCTCCTCCACGCTCGGGTCTGCCCGTGGTCGCCACGCTCGGGGTCGGTGTGCCCGGGCCGGGCCGCCCTTGGCCTCCGCGCTGGTGCCGCCCGTGCTCGGTGCGCCCGGTGCCGGGGCCGCCCGTGGCAGGCCTCGCCGGCCGCCTGGACCACGGCCGCACTCCTCGTCGACGCTCCCCGGCGTGGCCTTCGGCTGCGGCGACACGAACGAGGGCGACGGGTTCCCGGCGTGGCTGGAGCTACAGGAGAGGCCATGCACGTGGTGGGCCTGGGAGGAAAAGAGGAAAGAGAGTGAGGAGAGAGGGTGACTTGTGGGGCTTTTGCATGCAAAAAAGAGCGCCGGCGCCCCAGCTGCCCCCCGATTCTTTGGGTTTGGGTTGTTACCGCCGGCCGTAACTTTAGCTAAATCCGGCGCTTTTTGAGTTGTTGGGGGCGTGGCTGGGCGAAAAAATGCGTGCCGGCGATGAAAAAGGCCTCGTGGGGGGCCTCTCACGGGCCGGCTGGAGATTCTCTTAGACTTTTTTTTTTTTCAACTCATCAATCAAATTTGAGGAGTTGACGCCGGGGTTCCACGCAAAACAGATCCGAAAGCATTCCTCTTGAGGTCGAGTTGAGGTGCCAAAATCTTCGGTCAGGGTCCCGGCGGCGGGGCGGGATGGTCGACGAGCTCGGCGACGACCGGCAGAGCGCCGCTGCCGCTCGTGACGGCCGTGCCTCTACTGCAAACGTGTATGCCTCTACTGCAGAATACACACATGGCCAAGAATATACACCCAAAATACACACATGTAACTTTTTTTTTTGAGTACATGTAACTTCAGGCCTTACGTTTCACGTCAACAAATAAAAAACTTCGGGCCTTACATATAGTCAATTCCAATTCTTTTTTTTACGGAAAGCCTGCACGGTGTCCTGAAGAGGCGGGCACTACAACATCCTATTGACAAATTCCGAAATATCTCCCTGCACCACCATTGTGTTTTAGATGGAATTGTAGTCATGTCTTTTTTTTTAGGGAATCATGACTTTCCATGGTGTGGGCGTCAACTATTGCCAATAGGGCCCATGAGAAAGTTTTTTGCAGGACCATGTTGGATGGCACAACATGTCCGGATAGCACGGTCCGGACATATGCGGGCGGTTTGAGGGTCGGCGTCGAAGATGCCCTTACACGGCTTGCTGGGACATGGGCTGATCTTGGCTCCGCTACTGGCAACAAGGTCACCACCTTACCGCGAATAATAGAACCACAAGATCGTGTATCCTCTTCATCGCACAAACAAAAAGCATGAGCGTTCGATTTAGCCATACTGGTTGGTGGCTTCATCCGGTTTTTTTTGTTATCGGATCTGCTACAGTGCTTTCGGGTGGTGAAGTCAATCCTACATACATTAAGTGAAAGTGGTAAAGTTTAGGGAAAAGTTGGCAACGACGCTTGGTATCTATAAGCGGAGAAAATTGACACAGGAAGATGAAACTCATAGCGCATCTCAAGTTGGCATGGCAGTGAGAGGCTTAGCAGCAAATTACATTTTCTGCTATAGCCCGAAATCCAAAGCTGGATCAGATGTTTGGTTGAAACCAAAGTATGGTTATGTAAAATTAAGCATGGATGGGGGTTTGAAAGTGACACACGCGCAGCATCAGTTGGAGTAGTTATTCAGGACCATAATGGGAAATTTATATAGGCCCCTAATGAAAAGATAGATCTATACCCTTTGACACACTCACAACAGAGGAAATTGCGGTAAGTTTTGGCTTGAACCTTGCTATGGAGTAAGATTGAAGTGAATTTAGATAACATGGAGGTTGTGAATGTGTTGATCGATGGCCATTCATCTTCAGTTGCTTCTTTCATCATAGATGGCTGATATTTCATGTCTTTAGATTTTTCTCATGTCACTTATGATCATTTAATAAGGAGTGTGATCGAGTAGCTCATGAACTACCGAAAAAGGCTTTTGCCTCGCTTTATAAATAAAGCAACAAGCAGTACATATGAGCCATACAAACACACACCAACACCAACTCTTTTTGGGATACCATCTATATAAGAGAAGCTCAGATAACCGAACCGGGAACTAAAAACAGGGATAAAGCAAAGCTAAATGAAGCCCTAAACAAAAGGAACTTGCTTGATCCTAGCAATGAGTGTAAGAGCATCTCTAGCCGTTGGCCCCCGAGGGGGCTCGAAAAAGTGCTGCCTAGGGGCGACCCGGCGCTAAAATCGGCTTGGGGCCGATCGGGTTCCCAGCCGCCGGTCCCAGGGTCCACTAGTAGAAAAAGGACCTAATGTGAGATACATTAGTCCCGGTTCGATTTTGGCCCGGTACTAATGGTACCATTAGTGCCGCACTAGTAGAAAAAGGGTCATGCGTGAAGCCCAATAGTGCCGGTTTGAATTTCAGCTGGCACTAATATGTACAATAGCACCGGTTCGTGGCGGCGATCAATAGCACCGGTTCGTGGCGAACCTTTAGTACCGGTTCATGCGAACCTTTAGTACCGGTTCATGTCATGAACCGGTACTAAAGGGGATGTGTCAGCCTGCGGTCAGGGTGTGGCCCCACCGTCACCATTTAGTGCCGGTTCGTACGACGAACCGGTACTAATGAGGTTATGTCAAGCTGTTTTTAGATCCTAGAGGCTTGTATGTCAAAGGTACGTACTCTGTCCAGAAGGATAAGGCGTCTTCATAATCTTCAACGCAAGACTTTGATCTTTTGCTAAAATCTTCTTATTTTTTCAGGTCAAAGCCAAGGGTGTGGATCTGATGACCATTGCGAGAGGGATGACGGCGGCAGCAGCGGTACCTCGGGCAGACCAGGGCGGTAAGGCTGCAACGTGGGCGGTCGTGTGTGTTGGCATATGCCTGGAGGAAGAAGGTTACAGGTCCGTTGGATGCATATATGTGACGGTGGAGGGAAAACGGACCCGACTGAAGAGAAACCAAGAGAAACCTTTTTGAGCCTGAAATAGTCGCTCTCAATTGTAACCATAGCAGCTTGGCACGGTTTTGAAGGATCGGAGTAGCTTCTGTGTTGTATGAATGAGTTTTTTCTTGCAAATTTAAGTCCTTTGTTTGCTCTATATGTTGAACCAATTACAGGAAGCTAGTAAGTACTCCCTCCGTCCCATAATATAAGAACATAATATACGAACTTTTTTTACATTCGAGTGTAACGTAAAAAAAAGTTTTTATATTATGGGATGGATGGAGTAGCATATTGTTTTATTCTGCCAGCCACAGTTTGTAGTTCATTCTTGTATATACATTTACTCCCACTTGTGAAAAAAAAATCTGCATTAATTACCCCCTCTGAAAATCTTGTTATTTTCCTGTTTAGGCAAAATCTTGTTATTTTCCTGTTTAGCCAAGGCCCTAACATTTTGCAACTAACACCCTAATGCTTTTGTTTTCTTACAAACAAGGCCCTACCATTTTGCAGCTAACAGCCTAAAGCTTTCTTTTTCTTACAAACAAGGACAAAATTTCGACAAGTCGTGGGAATTTTCGCTAGAAATTTCGGCAGCATAACGCATTGGGAAGGATGTAACCCGTGGAGAACAACCAACGTGCACTGTCAGGCGTGTCAAACCAATTGCCAATGTCGTCCCTTGCCATGGACAACTTAATTTTTTCTCCTAAATGGATTCCAAGCTGGCTTGGTTCATCGATTCTCTGGCAATGTTGAATGGTATAACCTGCATGGGTTTGTAGCACACTAAGTTAATCCAAAATTGATTAGAGGATTTTTCTGCTGATAAAACAGCTGGAGCTGAAGATGGGCATGTGCCTCAACCGTGACTTTGTCGTAGATGTTTTCTTCTACTCCTCTGATATTACAACAGACCAGGGTGTCCATAAAAAGAAGGGACCTAGGTGGTTTTCTTAGCTGCTACGCCTTATGCCCATATGTTCTGATGTTGTCAACTGAACTTTCTCTTTTCTATTTTTCTCCTTTCCCCGTAAGCACGCTAAGTTAGTCCAAAATTCGTTGCGGCTTAGCCTGAACTGAACAATGTTGGTATATTTTTGTGTTCTAGTTAAATGTAAGCCGATGGATCAATTCAATTAACGGTGTAAGTTGATTGTGAGCCAGTGCATTTTTTAATGAAGAAGAAAGCTTCTACTCCTAAAAGAAATATCAGAATTTGATGTCTGGTTACACAAAAGATTATACCAACACGTCTTAAGATTATTTATTTATTTCCCTACCTTTACATGTCCTTCCTATTTTTCATTTATATCCAATTTTCTCTTACCACCTATTCTAGCACAACAGTCCCAAGAAGTGCATTGACTTTCTTTTAATATAGAGACACTTAAAAAAGGCATAATTTGAGAACCTACTGGGAAAAGTTGATTTAACCTTGCTGTTCTAGATGTTGTGTCAATTTAAACATCTGTGTGCTAATACATCTTAGCCTAACTGCTATCAGACACAAGATTCTGCAATCGTTTCCGAAGAGCACACAATATCTACTGTCATTGATCCACCAATGGAATCCAAACCGAAGAAAAGGTTAGTATAGTTAAACTGTACAAAATGATATACGAACACAAAATCCAAATCACTGGCACAATATTAATCTATGTAGTCGCGTTGCAAAAGAACTCTTCCCTCTAAAAGACCATGAAGAAGAAAAGAATGATTTTGGGCAGAGTAAAGAACGCCAAATCCATGGTGTCTCACAACATTCTCTGAATGTCAACACCTCTTGATGTTGTTTCATTCTGAATCAGATGTTTTTTTAACTTTGAAGTCTTTTGAACTAATGACCACGGGGTTGCAATAACGACATTGTACTTAAATGCGAAATTAGCACGCCTATTAGCTCCGTACCATTTATTTTCATTTTATTTGAACCATCAAAGAAAAAGAACAACATTACATAGAAAGGAAAATTGCAAAGGACTCAAAATTTAAAATCTATCAATAAAGCAAACCATTATTTCATTCCAAGAACAGAAAGTCACAGAATCTGGTCACAGACAGATAGACTGAGTGATGGTAATATGTATGTTCCCTATTCTACCTTTGTAACACCAAGCACTCACATGGACGCAATGTGTCGCCGCACCTTTCCCCGCTAGTGAGGCTGAATCTGGCTATAGAGTGTGTGCTAATTAACATGGTGAAGTCTTTCTACCTTGGGAAGTTTACTTACAATGGGTCATCTATCCATTCAAAGCAATCTAATTATCTCATCAACACACACAAAAATATTAGTCTTTTTTAATGTAGAATCAGAAATTCAACATCTGTGCGATCAACGTATAATTTGGCCTGTTCAGCTCAATTTTTGGAATCTCACGGCAAATGTGGGGCCGGTCAGAGCTCCAACATTTTGTAGCCAACACCCTAAATCTTCCATTTTCTTGCAAACATGTCATGGGAGCATAACGTGTGAGGAAGATGTACCTCATGGTCAGCATCCAAAGTGCACTGTCATGCGCTTCAGATCAATGTGTGGGGAAGATGTACCTCATGGTCAGCATCCAACCTTGCCATGGACAACTTAATTTTTTCTCCTGAAATGGGCATACGGTTTAGATCCACGGCATAGCAAATGAAAGCAATAGTAGAATGCAAGAAATGTTGTGTTTCCACCTTTATCAGCAGCATCAGAGCATGTCCTCGGACAACGCGCACTTCCGCCCACTCCAGGCACCCTCTTGCATCTTCTAATGCCTTCTCTGTCACCTGACACCGTCTCCTGCTTGCGAGGATCTTGCCATCACATGTATCAACTATCAAGCAAGAAGCAGGGGTGTCAATATGCTATACCGATTGAAATTACAAATAGCAAATGCTTCCAAGAGAAAAAATAAAGTGCAAAGGGAGCTTCAGTTCCATGTAGGAAAAATTCATAGCAAAAAAATTATTTCAGATTACTAATGGAGACTTCTGGCCATGTAAATGAAACTGCAAATGGAGCTTCAATTCCCATGTAGGACAGATACATAGCAAATAAATTATTTTAGATTATTAATGCGGACTTCCAGCCATGTAAATGAAACTGCAAATGGAGATTCAGTTCCCATGTAGGACAGATACATAGCGAATAAATGATTTCAGAGTATTAGTGCAGGCCCTCTCAATCATCGTTATCATAACTCATCTGGATATCTAGTCAACAGAGGCATGTGTTGTACACCTGTAGTTATTCAAGGCCCATGCAATAGTGCGGAAGCATCATGCCATTATTTGGTTTTTATCATGGCAGATTGGCAGGTTCTACTACTTGGTCTTGTAAAACATAAACAGGTTACTTGCTGGTTTCGTGGTTTGTTCTTCAGACCTTTAGCTAACTCTATTAGGCATCGGGGAGGAGAAAAAAGGAAAAAAGAAGGGCAATATCTTTCCTTGTACCATACACAACAGCGGAAAACTCAATTAACATTCTACCTACCAAGCAAATGAAGAAAGGTTGTTGAGCAATACTTACTGAAGATTACAAAAAAGAAAGACAGAATGGTTCCTTGGTAATCTAAGGAAATAAGGATCAGTGTATATGACTGCCAAAGGGACTACAAAGATAACCAAAGAAATGCCTAATAAAGCTAGCAGTCCAGAATGCAGTGTATACTTGTTGAATAGTACCAACTAATTTTGACAGGTTATTGGAGAGCTACATTAGGTGTCATCCAGAAGTCAAACAGTGCATGCTCACCTAGACTGTAGGATTTGACTGATAGACATTCAGAGAAGGAAATCAACCAGACAAAGAGTCGGGGATTTAATAACTTGAGAAGAATTGGTAAGTACCTGGTGAGTAGTACATAATCGGTGAAGATCAATGCAGGGAGAAGAGGCTGATGCCGGAGGGGATCTGGGCTTCCTTTGCCAAATTGCAAATAAGATGGATGGATTGGTTGGGATTGAATGAGTTATCTCTCCATGGGGTGGTGTGTTTTCAAGTTCCCTCGGCTGGCTGTACTTGGCATTGGATTGAGGAGAAAGGAGCAAGGGGGAATTGGATGGATAGCAAGGCCATTTATAGACACACACACACAGAGAGAAAGGGCGGTTAGCATGGAGAGGAACGGACGACGAACGCGGGGAGGCGTCGGATGAGAGGCTGATCCGCGTGATGCGAGCGAGGGCCAATGGATTGATCGGATCACCACACCCGCGGACGAACGAGAGAGAGGGAGAGAAGGAGGGGCAGCGCCTGGGTTTGGGAGAGAATTGAAGATACGCCTTGGTTTTGGGGGGAGGATAAGGTGGAAGAGTATTTGTCAAGTTTCCTCCTCTTTTTTTGCGAGGAGTTAAGTTTGCGTATAAGAAGCAACCGGCATGTGGGACTCCCTAAAATAACGCAAGGTAGTTTCCATGCAGATGTAAAGACTGACTATAATTTACTACGTATTTCCTAATTAATCTATTGTTTTTTAACACTTATTAATCTATTGTCAATCACTTAATTAGTTTCACTGATTATATATAACTAGTGTTCCTTTGTACAAGATGCAACCGTTTACTTTCAGAGATATGACTGACTGACGCTGAAGCTGAACGCATACGAGTCATGCAAGTAATTTCAATCTATCCTGGTGAAGAGAGAGAAATGCAACACAAGTCATGCAAGCATTTTCAATGTAACCTTGTGAAGAGAAAAATGTACTAGATGTGCAAATTGTACTGGATTACGCAAGCAAACAATGGACAAAAATAGCGAGCAAAGGTTTACTGGCACATATCATAGTAACCCGATTTATTCATCGATGCAAGTCGAGTTGAAGCACAATAACTGGATTGAGATAGATTTTAGAGGATACATGCCATGCCGTGCACCATATACCTGGTGACCACGTATCACTGCTACTTTCAATTCCAACATTCGTGACAAAGAATGGTTGGGTGCAGCGGTTGGGGAATGCACTCCATGTATACATCACGGTGTTCAACTCACGAAGTCCTTTAATCCACTACATATGGTCAACAAGTTCCCAGAACTATGCTGGAGTGTTAACTCGTTGGATGCATGAAGCATGAAGATGACACTGATCAACATCAGAACATATAAGTGTAACTGTAGATATTGCTTCGACCAGATGACACTGATCTAGCGGCAAATCCATAAGCGAACAAACATTGAAATCGTTATATAGGCAATGCAACAGACCTAGACTCATTCCACTGGCACACATCTTCAACACACAATCACACCATATATGCATGTTAATTTTGAAACATGACTAATTCTCCTTTGCCACAAAAGAATATGCATATTTCATCCAGATTGAAAAATGTTGCAACATGAGAGTGTATGTCCAACTGAGGGCTCTCAGCCAAAAAAAATGGAATTGACCAAACAATATGTGAGTACATTTGCAAAGTAATCAAGCAAAATCCTTTACTCTCCAATCTAGGTACTCTACTGTACAACAGTGACACCACCAAAATATCATGTCCCCTCGATCTTTCTCTCACTAAGCCAAGGAAACAAATATAAATCGACTATTTACATTTTTCAAGCATGAAACAAATCTTCAGCTTTGCCATCTCCTATGCACACAGTACCAACCAAATGACCTCTCCAGATTACATCTATTCTAGCTGTACAACAACGACAGCAATGAAACCACACATTGCACTGGAAGAGCACCACAACACGAAAATCCCCTCTTTCCTCAAGAACCAACCTGGCAATGTTGAGCTTCATACCCCCAAACAAACGGGTTGCCTGAAATGAAATGCAACAGTAAATCAAAAAAATGGAGATGCTATTGTAATGGTTACTATGCACAGGCTGAAAACTGCATGGGGTTTAGCTTAAGCTTATATATTCAAAACTTGAACAAAATTCAAGATAACCCAAGAGTATCATGCATCATGCCCTAAGCATATAGATATAGATGTCGAATTGAACAAATACACATAAAGAGCAAAATTAACCAGGCCTATGGCAAAACAGTAGCGATTTCAAAAATTTCTGGCATAAACAAAGATGATAACCTTAATACTCAGTAAACATGAGCATAACAGTGACTCCAAGAGCAACCCACAGACTACCTAAGTAAACACTAGGAAAAATCACCAAAAGCACCAGTCAAAATCATTGAATAATCCACGGCTTGATGGCCGGAACACAGACCATGCATAGCTCGAAGCTAGGCCCCAGAGCAACGGGGCAGAGGGCGGGACCTAGGAAAACGAGCAGCTTACCAGCACTGGAAGAGCACCACAAGGTCAGAAACTCCGTCTTTCCCCAAGAACCGAAGTGGCAGGCAATATTGAACTCCAGATCACAATGAAACTTTTAATCCGGATTGTCTGAAATGCAACAGTAAATAAATGAAATGGTTCCAAAGTATGAGTGCCATTGTAATGGTAACATAAGATGAGTTCTATTGGTTCCCAGAAAACTAGGAAAACGAAAAAAATTACTCATTAGAAGTTCAGAAATAACATTGGTTCCTGGGAATAAGCTCTGACGTATTCCATATAGTTCTTTGGTCTAGAAGGACCCAATAATACTATGCAGACTGAAAACTGCATGGCTTTAGCTTAAAAATTAAGTGAAATTTAAAGAGCAGTCCAGCCGATTACTTTCAGGTAATTATTTTTCTTCATCTACGCTCTACACATATATTTAGGGAACCTAGTCAGGTGTATCTAGTGAGCACAAAAAAATGTGCTGGCTATTTAAGTGAAAAAGTTGCATGGCTTTTCAGATTGAATAATAGACCAACAAGGACAAACGAGTTGTAAATAACCAGAACTTAGTAGCCATAGAACCTTGCAGAACACATATATTGTGGGATAGTTCATCGCAATAACAAGATTGTGGTGGCCAGAAGACCGCCACCACAGATGCAAAAACTGAATCGTCGCCGCATCATAGTCGGCCATGGCTCAATATCCGGGCCATCTCAGGGCAAGGTGAGAAAAAGAAGGGAAGTGACTCGCCAGAACTGAGTATGGGGCAGCCACCAACACCGAGCCGCTATCACTATGCTGAAGGAGAAGCTACGGTAGTGAGCGAGGACAAAGTAGACCACCTAGCCATAGCATCCCGACATGGAGGTTGCCTATATCACAGAAAGAAATAGAGTTTTAAACAACAGGTTTGTTTTAACATGCGTTGGTAAAAATATCATCTACTAGAGAGTAGCAACTAGAAAGAACCAAGTTCCAGTACTACAGTTCATCAAAGTCTACAAACCAGGACATAAAACCAAGTGTAGTATCATATTATTGATAGTTAGAACATGAACCTAAACCATGATGATGTCAAATCTAGGAGCAAGTGTTTAGTGTTCATATAAGAGTTGATCCTAGCACGACCAAGAAGCATATCTGTTGAATTACAACTCAAACAGTAGGCTAATCACTTTAGAAAATTAAACCTAGCTTAACATCATCTAGAAATAAACAAGCTATGCCACGACGAAGTAAATATTTGTTTTCCTATCAAATTAGTACATAGCAACTAACATAAACATGCTGATTGATCAAAACCCTAGGCCATGTAACCACAACAACACTAAACAGTAGAAACTCCATAAATTTCAAGCACAAACATAGATGATAAACATGATATCCAGTAAACATGAGCATAATAGTGACTTCAAGAGGAGCCCTAAGACTACCTAAGCAGACAATAGGAAAAATCACCAAAAGCACAACAGTCCACAATCATAGAATCAACCATGCTCGATGGTCGGAATGCAGAGCAGCCATAGCAATGGGGCAGAGGGGATGACTCAGGAAAACAAGCAACTTACCTTGAACTGGAAGAGCACTGAAACCAGACATTGCACTAGAAAAGCACCACAAGGTCTGAAATCCCATCTTTCCTCGGGAACCCAAGTGGCGGGCAATATTGAACTCCGTATCCCGAAGTAACTTTTACTCCGCATTATCTGAAATGCAACAATAAATAAATGAAACGGTGCCAAAGTATGGATGCTATTATAAATGGTAACGTAAGCTGAACTTTTTTGGTCCCAGAAAACTAGGAAAAATAAGAAGAAAATATTTCATGAAAAGTTCAGAAATAACATGGATTGCTGGGAAGTAGCTCGATGTATTCCATAGTCGCTTGGTCGAGAAGGACCCAATTATTACTATGCAGACTGAATACTACATGTCTTTAGCTTAAAAAAAGTGAAACTTAAATATCAGTCCAGCTGATTACTTTGAGGATATAATTTTTCTTCACCTGCGCTCTACTCCGATATTCAAGTAACCTAGTTAGGTATCTCTAGTGAGCACAGAACAAAAGAAAACAAAAGAAAGGTGTAGGCCATATAAGTGCCAATTTTGCATGGCTTTTTAGAACATACAATAGACCAACAAGGACATACGAGTAGCAAATAACCAAAACTTAGAAGCCACAGAACCTTGCAAAACACATATATTGTGACATAGTTCATTGAAATGAAATATGATTGCAATAACAAGATTGTGGTGGCTAGAAGACCACCACCACAGATGCAAAAACTGAATCATCGCCAGCATCATAGTCGGCCACGTCTTGATGGCCGGACCATCTCAGGGCAAGGTGAGAGAAAGAAGGCAAGGGACTCACCAGAACCAAGGATGGGGCGGCCACCAACACCGAACTGCTTTTATTTTGCTGAAGGAGAAGCCAAGGTAGTGGACGAGGACAAACTGGTCCACCCAGCCATACCAACCGAACATGGAGGTTCACATGCCTATATCAAAGAAAGAAATAGCATTTTAAACGATAGGGTTGTTCTCAACATCTGTTGGTAAACAAACAGTAAAAATCAAATATCATCTACTCGATAGTAGCAACTAGAAACAACCAAGTTCCAGTATCGTAGTTCATCAAACTCTAGAAACCAGGAGATAAAACCAAGTGTAGTACCATATTCTTAAGAGTTAAAACATGAACATAAACCATGGTGATGTCACATCTAGGAGCAACTGTTTAGTGCTCATCTAAGAGCTGATCCTAGCATGGCCAAGAAGCACTTCAAAAAAATTAAACCTAGCTTAACATCATCTGGAAATAAACAAGCTATACCAAGACAAAGTAAATATTCCTTGTTCCTATCAAATTACTACATAGCAACTAACATAAACAGGCCAAGTCGTCAAAACCCTAGGCCGTGTAACCAAAACAACACTCAACAGTAGCAATTCCAGAAATATCTGGCATAATCAGAGATGATAACCATGATATCTAGTAGACATGAGCATAATAGTGACTCCAAGAGCAATCCAAATCCAAAGACTACCTAAGTAGACAGTAGGAAAAAATAACCAAAAGCACGACAATCCACAATCATAGAATCAACAATGCTCGATGGTTGGAACACAGAGCAGCCAAAGCAAGGGGGCAGATGGGAGAAGCTAGGAAAGGGAGTAACTTACCAGAACTGGAAGACCACTGAAACCAGACATTGCACTACAAGAGCACCACAAGGTCTGGAATCCCCTCTTTCCTCAAGAACCAAAGTGGCGGGCAATATTGAACTCCATATCCCCAAAGAATCTTTTACTCCGGATTCTCTGAAACGCAACAATAAATAAATGAAATGGTGCGATGGTATGGATGCTATTGTAATGGTTATGAGAGCTCAATTATATTGGTTCCTGGAAAACTATGAAACAGAAGAAGAAAATGATTCATAAAAAGTTCTGAATAACATTGGTTCCTGGGAAGAAGCTCGATTATTACATACAGCCGTTTGGAAGGACCCAATTGTTACTATGCATAGACTAAAAACTACATGGGCTTTAGCATAAAAAATTAAGCAAGTGAAACTTAAATAGTACTCCCTCTGTTCCGAATTACTTGTCGCACATATGGATGTATCTAGATGTATTTTAGTTCTAGATACATCCATTTCAGCGGCGAGTAATTTGGAACGGAGGGAGTAGTACAAATGGTTACTTTTCAGGTTATAATTTTTCTTCACCTACGGTCTACTCCTATATTCAAGTTGTACAGATGTGTACGTGGCTCCAGAGGACAAGCGTGAATGCAAGAAAGCTCAATAGGATTACTCTTACAAACTAGTGATCGGATATTCACAAATAAAGTACAGAAGTCAATTACAGTGAACAATAAACCGATAATAACTTTAATGAAAATAGGCATACTAATTGAAGCAAGCACATACAAGTTCATTCTATTTCCTGATAAACAAGCAAATCCCCCAGATGACATTAAAACTTGTAATTTCGTATGCCTTGTCCACAGAATTAAGATATTAGGCTAGGTGTGGCTTAACTCCTCAAAACTCAAAAGGGAAGCTAACTCAAGTTTTTGAGCAACTAAACTCAAAAGGATAGTTTAGTTGCTAAAAAATTTAGGATGGCTCCTATATAGTTTTGAAGAATGTTGAGGGTTTTTTCTCCAGAGAAAAATGAGAAAATCTGCTCCTAAAAGAAAAGTGCCTGGTGGCGGCTCAGAAAATAACATGGCAAATAATTTGCTTGACTAGTATGTTTACCAATATAATGCTCGAACAGAGAGAGCCCTTTGGCTACTAGAACTGTAGAACAGGGCCCTTCCATAGCCCGAGGAAAATTGACTAGCTATAGTAGGAACCACTAGAGCATCATCTACGGATTCGGTTCAGGTCAAATCCAAAACTTAAGTCCAGACCTATACACATAGCCGTGGCTCGGTGACCATGTGCTCATAGAAAGGGGAAGAAGAGAGACTCGGGAGGACTCACCTTTAATGTTTGTAGCCCTCGTCGTCGCATGGTGACGATGGAGAGCTGGATGAAGACGATGAGACCAAGCCCAACCTACATGGACGGCGGACACACTCGCAGCGGGCAAGACATCCCACTTAATTGATCAATTTCAAGCAGCAAATAAAATCAGTTCAGTTCACTAAAAGGACTAATGCCAAAGATGAACTAGTACATCCAAATAAGGTGATAACAGGTAATGTTTTTCTAACTATCTCTCAATACATCAAGAATAGCTTCAGGAGTTTGTAACCAAATATCACTTAACATAGAGATTGATCATTGCAGCCAACATGGTCAAAATCAAGCAAACAACACCTCTCAGTTCAATTAGTAAATAAATAGAACCAGGACAAATCAGCCGTGTTCAACAACTAAGCAGATTACTCCAGATTTTAGAAACTAGTAAGCAGGAGGCAGGTGCCATAAATTGGAGGAGACAGCAAAAAATAATCCATCCAATACAAATCACACATGGTGTCATGGATTAAGTATGACCCAATGTACACAAATGACATGTTCTGCATATAAAACAAATGACAACAACTCCCAGTGCTACAATATATAACAGAAAAGAGACAATAGTGTATATCATACACAAACATGAAGAAAATTGTGTTTGTTTGAACCAAAAAAATGTTGCGTATTCATTCATAGAAGAAATTGAACATCCAAAAGGGATGCTCAAATTTTAGTCAAAGTTTACCATGCACATACTAATTGAAGCAAGCACAAACAAGATTATTCTATTTCATGATAAGTGGGCAAATCCTCCAAATGATGTTAGAACTTGTAATTTCATGTGCCTTGTCCACAGCATTAGGATATTAAGCAACAAGTTGAGGTTTTTTCTCCAGAGAAAATGAGAAATCTGCTCCTAAAGCTAAAAGAACAGTGCCCAGTAGCAACTCAGAAAATAACATGGCAAGTGATTTACTTGACAAATCAACAAATACATTTATCGATAATGCTGGAAAAACAGAGCAATTTGGTAAATCTAGAGCATACTAGAACAGGGCCATTCCGTAGCCAGAGCAAAATTGACTAGCTAACAGGAACCACTATAGCATCATCTACCTATCCAGTTGAGGTCAAATCCAAAACCTAAGTCTAGAGCAATAAACATAGCCGTGGCTCGATGACCACGTGCGCAGAGCAAGGGGAAGAAGAGAGACTCGAGAGGACTCACCTTTAATGTTTGTAGCCGTCGTCGTCGCACGGTGATGGTGCGGAGCTGGACATATACAACAAGACCAAGACCAACCTACACGGACGGCGGACACGCGCGCAGGAGGCAAGAGATCCCACTCAACTGACCAAATTCATACAACAAATAAAATCAGTTCAGTTTACTAACAGGACTAAAGGCAAAGATGAAGTAGTACATCCAAATAAGGTGATAACGGATAATATTTTCTAACAATGTCTCTCAATACATCGAGAATTGCTTCAGGGGTATGTAACCAAACTAAATAAACAACACCTCTCAGTTTAATTAGAGAATATATAGAACTGGTATGAATCAGCCTTGTTCAACAACTAAGCAGGTTATATGGTGTCATGGATTAAGTAAGAACCAATGAAAACAAATGACAACAACTCGCAGTGCTACTATATATAACAGACGAGAGACAATAGTGTATATCATACACAAACAGGGAGAAATTTGTGTTTGCTTGAACATAAATAATTCTAGATATGCATTCGTAGAAAAATTTGAACATCCAAAAGGGATGCTCAAGTTTTAGTCAAACTGAAGCAAGCACAAACAAGTTTATTCTATTTCATGATAAGCAAGCAAATCCTCCGAATGATGTTAGAACTTGTACTTTCGTGTGCCTTGTCCATAACATTAGAATATTAAGTAGCAAGTTGAGGTTTTTTTCTGCAGAGGAAAAAAGATAAATCTGCTCTTAAAAGAACAGTGCCCAGTAGCAACTCAGAAAATAACAAGGCAAGTAATTTACTTGACAAGTCAACATGTAAGTTTAACGATAATGCTAAAAAATAGAGCAATTTGGTAAAACTAGAACATACTAGAACAGGGTCATTCCGTAGCCAGAGCAAAATTAACTAGCTAGCTGCAACCACTATAGCATCATCTGCCATTTCAGTTGAGGTCAAATCCAGATCCTAAGTCCAGAGCTATACACATAGCCGTGGCTCGGTGACCACATGCTCATAGCAAGGGGAAGAAGAGAGACTCGGGAGGACTCACCTTTAATGTTTGTAGCCATCGTCGTCGCACGGTGACGATGGAGAGCTGGACGAAGACGATGAGACGAAGCCCAACCTACACGGACGGCGGACACACTTGCAGCGGGCAAGACATCCCACTTACTGATCAATTTCAAGCAGCAAAAGTTATCAGTTCAATTTATAAAGTGAAAAAGGATAATATTTTTCAAACAATGTCTCACAATACATCAAAAATGGCTCCAGGATTTTAAGGATAGCTCCTTATCAAATATATTGAATATTGCAGCCACCATGGACAAATCTAGCAAACAGCACCTAAATGAGCACATGTAGCACCTCTTGGTTCAATTAATAAATCTATAGAACTGGGACAAATCAGCCACGTTCTAGAAACAAGTGAACAGGAGGGAGGCGACGTAAAGGGGGGAGTTGTCGAAACTGCAGGCAGTACAGCGGAATATACATACATGCATATCAATTGTTTACCCTACCCAGATATTTAAAAGACCATTAAATCTGACAGCGAGCAAGAAAAATGAAATAACAGAGCACCATTACATTAAAATAACAACAGACCACTTAATCGAATCCCAAAAAACAACTTGTTAATAAAACCATAACCATTTAAACAATTTATGCTACCTTCATATCTCATTGCCACTTCATTCCAGCATCATACTGTACTACACCACATGACAAGTCACGAGAAAGCATTGTACCAATAGATTTACTAGGAGGGCCAGCCTATTTTCGAATGATATTTGCATGCACAAACAGCAGCTGCCACTCCCAGAGTAACAAGATGATAGATTTTGTGGGGATGAAGAGGGTACCTGTGCTTGGGTGCTGGGTCGTGGATCTTTAATGTTTGTAGCCGTCGTAGTCGCACGGTGTCGGTGGAGAGCCGAACGAAGACGCGAGACCAAGCCCAAGCTATACCGCCAGTGGACGCACGTGGAGGAGGCAAGACATCCAGATCAACTGCCCAATTTCATACAGCAAAAAGAATCAGTTCAGTTTATAAAGTGATAACGGGTAATATTTTCAATAGTGTCTCTCGATACATGAAAGAATGGATCCAGGATATGTGTAAAGCAAGTTTTCGTACATATTATATTACTCTCACGATACAATAAAAATTCCATTCGCAAATTACCTAGTGATATTTTCAAAGGTGTTGCCTACACATGCATCATGGCAATGTTTCATCTAGAGTTTGGTTATTTTATTTTCCATATTCAGATTCATCACAGTATGCTGAAATTTATAAATTGTAGGACCAAGATCGTGCATCCCAGGCTCCTTCCTTTCATGGGTTGAACCAAAATGCTTCATACAGATATAAGGTCGTACTGATATGTAGTAGAACTGAATCCCAAAAAACAATGTGTTAATAAGACCATAACCATTAGACCATGCATCAATCGTTGAATCCAATCACTGCAGCACTCACTAGTTGAGCGGCTCATGCGCTTATCAATTGGTTTAAATTAAATTTAAATTGCAGGAGGTCGACCAGAAAAAGCAATTTAGAAGCATATGATTGAGACGACACACAAATTTGCTGCATCCTGCATATCTCATTGACACTTGATTCCGGCATGATACTAGAGCACATGACAAGTCACCACGACAAAGGTATCAACAAAAGAGATGTACTTTGATGACCAATCTAGTTTGGAATGATATTTGAATGAACAAACAGCAGCCGCCAGTAGCCCAGTAGCAACTCAAAAAATAACATGGCAAGTAATTTACTTGACAAATCGACAAGTACGTTTACCGATAATAATGCTAGAAAAGAGAGCAATTTGGTAAAACTAGAACATACTAAAACAGGGCCATTCCGTAGCCAGAGCAAAATTGACTAGCTAGCTGGAACCACTATAGCATCATCTACCAAGGTCAAATCAAAAACCTTAGTCCAGAGCAATAAACATAGCCGTGGCTCGATGACCACGTGCGCAGAGCAAGGGGAAGAAGAGAGACTCAGGAGGACTCACCTTTAATGTTTGTAGTCGTCGTAGTCGCATGGTGACGGTGGAGAGCCGAACGAAGACGCGAGACCAAGTCCAGCCTATACCGCCAGCGGACGCACGCGGAGGAGGCAAGACATCCAGATCAACTGCCCAATTTCATACAGAAAAAAGAATCAGTTCAGTTTATAAAGTGATAACGAGTAATATTTTTCAACAATGTCCCTCGATACATGAAAGAATGGCTCCAGGATATTTGTAAAGCAAGTTTTTCTGTACATATTATATTACTCCCATGATATAAAATGCCATTCCCAAATTACCTATTGATATTTTCAAAGGTGTTGCCCCACGCATGCATCATGGCAATGTTTCATCTAGAGTTTGGTTATTTTATTTTCCATATTCAGATTCATGATAGTATGCTGAAATTTCTAAATTGTAGGACCAAGATGGTGCATCCCAGGCTCCTTCCTTTCATGGGTTGAACCAAGATGCTTGATATATATATATAGAATTAAGGTCGTACTGATATGTAGTAGAACTGAATCCCAAAAAACAACATGTTAAAACCATAAGCATTAGACCATGCATCGTTGAATCCAATCACCGCAGCACTCACTAGTTGAGCGGCTCATGTGCTTCTCAATTGGTTTAAATTAAATTTAAATTGCAGGTCGACCAGAAAAAACATTTTAGAAGCAAATGAATGAGACGACACACAAATTTGCTGCACCCTGCACATCTCATTGACACTTGATTCCGGCATCATACTAGAGCACATGACAGTCACGACTCGTATCAACACAAGAGATGTACTGTGATGACCAACCTAATTTCGAATGATATTTGAATGAAAAAACAGAAGCTGCCACTCCTCCCAGGGTAACAAGATGATAGATTTGGTGGGTATAAAGAGGGTACCTACCTGTGCTTGGGTGCTGGGTCGTGGATCTTGGGGAGATTGCTCTTGGTGTTGATGAAGAGAAGAGGAGAGGTCGTGTGGGCCATGAAGGCCTCCAGGTGGTGATGTTGGGTGTGTCCTTGCGCGCGTGCACCTGCTTGCCTGAGGAAGGAAACCGCATGCATGCATCAGGGAAGGGAAGCGAGTGTCATGGATTAAATATGAACCGATGAAAACAAATGACAACAACTCCCAGTGCTACTATATATAACAGACAAGAGACAATAGTGTATATCATACACAAACAGGCAGAAATCTGTGTTTGCTTGAACCAAAAAGATGCTGCATATTCATTCATAGAAGAAACTAAACATCGAAAAGGGATGTTCAAGTTTTAGTCAAAAGTTTACTATGCACATACTAATTGAAGCAAGCACAAACAAGATTATTCTATTTTATGATAAGCAAGCAAATCCTCCAAATGATGTTAGAATTTGTAATTTCATGTGCCTTGTCCCCAGCATTAGGATATTAAGTAGCAAGTTGAGGTTTTTTCTCCAGAGAAAAATGAGAGAGCTGCTCCTAAAATAATAGTGCCCGGTAGCAACCCAGAAAATAACATGGCATGTAATTTACTTGACAATCGACAAGTACATTTACCGATAATGCTAGAAAAGAGAGAACAGTTTGGTAAAACTGGAACATACTAGAACAGGGCCATTCCGTGGCCAGAGCTAAATTGACTAGCTAGCAGGAACCATTATAGCATCATCTACCAATCCATTTGAGGTCAAATCTAAAACCTCAAGTCCAAAGCTACACACATAGCCTTGGCTCAATGACCACGTGCTTAGAGCAAGGGGAAGAAGAGAGACTCAGGGGGACTCACCTCTAATGTTTGTAGTCGTCGTCATCGCACGGTGACGGTGGAGAGCCGGACAAAGACGACAAGGCCATGCCCAACCTATACGGCCAGCGGATGCACGCGTAGGAGACAAGACATCCCAATCAACAACCCAATATCATACAGCAAAAAAAAGTTCGGTTTACTAACATGACTAATTGCAAAGATGAACTAGTACAGCCAAATAAGGTGATAACGGGTAATATTTTTCAAACACTATCTCTCAATACATCAAGAATGGCTCCAGGACTTTGAGGATAACTCCTTATCAAATATATTGATTATAGCAGCCACCATGGTCAAAATCGACCAGACTGCATCTAACTGAGCACAGACAGCACCTCTTGGTTCAATTAATAAATCTATAGAACCGGTACAGATCAGCCCTGTTCAACAACTAAACTAAGCGGATTACTCCATGTTTTAGAAACAAGTGAACAGGAGGGAGGCGACGTAAAGGGGGGAGTTGTCGAAACGGCAGGCAGTACAGTGTGAATATACATACATATCAATTGTTTACCCAGATGTGTAAAAGACCATTACTTCTCACAGCAAGCAACCAAAACGAAATGACAGAGCACCATTACACCAAAATAAAACCAGACCAGTGAATTGAATCCCCAAAAACAATGGGTTAAAACCATAAGGATTAGACCATGCTTCGTTGAATCCCATCACTGCACCACTAGTTCAGCGGGTCATGTGAATTTCGATTGGTTTAAATTACACGAGGCCGACCAGAAAAAGCAATTTATGCTACCTGCATATCTCATCGCCACTTCATTCCAGCATCATACTGTACTACACCACATGACAAGTCACGAGAAAGCATTGTACCAACAGATGTACTATGAGGGCCAACCTATTTTCGAATGATATTTGCATGCACAAACAGCAGTTGCCGCTCCCAGAGCAACAAGATGATAGATTTGGTGGGGTTGAAGAGGGTACCTGTGATTGGGTGCTGGGTCGTGGATCTTTGATGTTTGTAGCCGTTGTAGTCGCACGGTGACGGTGGAGAGCCAAACAAAGACGCGAGACCGAGCCCAACCTGTACGGCCAGCCGACGCACGCGGAGGAGGGAAGACGTCCAGATCAACTGCCCAATTTATACAACAAAAATAATCAGTTCAGTTTATAAAGTGATAACGGGTAATATTTTTCAAAAATGTCGCTTGATACATGAAAGAATGGCGCCAGTATATGTGTAAAGCAAGTTTCTGTACATATTATATTACTCCCACGGGACCATAAAAATGTGATTCGCAAATTAGCTATTGATATTTTCAAAGGTGTTGCCTAGGCATGCAAGGCAATGTTTCATCTAGAGTTTGGTTATCTTATGTTCCATATTCAGATTCATCATAGTATGCTGAAAATTTCTAAATTGCAGGACCAAGATGGTGCATCCCAGGCTCCTTCCTTTCATGGGTTGAACCAAGATGTTTCATACAGATGTAAGGTCGTACTGATATGTAGTATAGAACTGAATCCCAAAAAAACAACATGTTAAAACAAAAACCATTAGACGAGGCAATCATTGAATCTAATCATTGCAGCACTCACTAGTTGAGCGGCTTATGCGCTTCTCACCCAATTGGTTTAAATTAAGTTGCAGGAGGTAGACCAGAAAAGAAAAAAAAGAAATTTATATAGAAGCAAATGAATGAGACGACACACAGATTTGCTGCATCCTGCATATCTCATTGACACTTGATTCCAGCATCATACATACTAGAGCACATGACAAGTCACCACGACAAAGGTATCAACACAAGAGATGTACTTTGATGACCAATCTACTCCCTCTGTAAACTAATATAAGAGCGTTTACATCACTACTTTAGTATTCTAAATGCTCTTATATTAATTTACGGAGGGAGTAGTTTGGAATGAAATTTGAATGAACAAACAGCTAGCAACTGCCACTCCTCGGACGGTAACAAGATTGATAGATTTGGTGGGGATAAAGAGGGTACCTGCCTGTGCTTGGGTGCTGGGTCGTGGATCTTCTTGTTGTTGATGAAGAGAAGAGAAGAGAAGCTCTAGTGATGTTGGGTGTGTGTCCTGCCGCCCGTGCACCTGTTGCCTGCGTGATGAAGGAAACCGCATTCATCACGGAAGGGAAGGGAAGGGGATGGAAGAAGATCAAATTGATAGAGGAGATAGGGGGCGGACCTTCATGGCGTTGGTTGCTGCTGCTTCTTGTCCTGTCCTGGACTGGAGGAAGAAGGAGCAGAGGTCCATGGCGGCGTCGGGGTGTCCTCCTTGACGAGCGGCGTCCCGGGTGGCGTCGGGGAGGTCCTGTCCCGGTGGCGTGGCGGATCTGGCCGGCGCCTGACCGACTGGATCGGATCTCCCTCTCTTGTCTTCCCTAATGGGATGGGAGGGGAGGGGAGGGGAGGGCCGACCACCAGCTCAGCTGGAGGAGAGGAGAGGAGAGGAGAGGGGAGGAGAGGAGACGGGGGCGGAGGAGAGACTCCGGTGGCCGGCCGGAGATGGCGGCGGCTCAAGGTGGATGTGCGAATGAGGGCAGCGGCTGCGTCTAGGGATTTCTCCATCTGCGCGCATTTGGTTTTGGTTTGGGCGTGAATAGGAATAGTTTCTTTTGGGAATTTCCTTTTGCTGCCACGTCCCACTCCCACGGATTATGGATTGTCATCAATCTCATTGCTCATTGCTCATTGGTGGATGCCTTCGTCTCCTGGATCGACAGCTTCTAGTATCGGATCCCACCCATCCATTTAGATCCGATGGTTAGGGACGCTCATAGTTTATCTTCATTTATTATCAGGGGCGGGTGGGCTTGGAGCGGTTGTGGTCAGACTAGGAATTAATTTCATTTACGCTAGTTTAGTCTAGTCATTACTTTCGTTTAGACTTTCTATTTCGTTGGGTTGGTTGTTGACTAGTCAATCACTTCATCCCGCGGATTGATTGATTGAATGGTTTGCGGGTTATGCCACGTTTCCAACAAATAAAACTTGTCAAAGTCTTTACCGTCGACACCAATTTGTCAATGGATTTCTTTAGGGATACTTTCTTAGCATAGTTTAGAAATACTAGAAACCCTCCAAAGTTTGTCCCGCCTAGATCAAAGTAGGTTTATTAGTTCGAGGCCTAGTGACCTTGTCGACGTCCGTTGTTTTGTGTGCCTCGTGCACTCAGCATCTAGACCCCCACGCTCCATGCTTCAGATCGATGGCTATTGTGTTATGTCTTGAGCACCGGCCGCCATGCTCACCTCAATGACGAGGGCACAAATGTCGCGGAGGGAATAGATAGATGTTTCATTTTTATGATTTAGAGTTGGAAGCGTCGGAAGGCCAGCCGAGTGTGCTCCCTCCTTGAACAAGAGGATGGGCATGGAGGCATACAATTAATGCATGTCAAACACGTCACTGCATGCATCAATGGAAGAATCACTATCGGTAGTGTCGACCATGTCAAACACGTGTTTGGGATGGCCTCATGCAAGTCGCCCCCACACGATAGGTAGTGTCGACTACTTGTTTAACTTTTATCTTATTTCTCGTAACCCAATATCTCACGTCATGAACTTCCAAGGCCAACAAGTATAGAATATATGCCCATCTTATTCTTCATTATGGCAAAGATGTCCCAAGTTAAGGCGATGATATGTGTGTGAGTCTGGAGGAGAGGGTGCGCTGGGGCTTCTCTGTGTTGGAGTGAGCTTTTTTATTATTATTATTTTTTTGAACGAAGACGCTAGAGGCATCCGGGTTTATAGATTAATAAAGCCCCAAGGCACCAAGTTCAACAAGTTACATCTAACAGGAGCAAAAGGAGACAGCTCCACACAACCAACAACCACCAAACTGAAGGTTCAGCACGCAGGCACAAATATTACATCCAAACTCAACAGCCAACACTGCTAGACCTAGCCAGCAGTAGCTACACTCTTAAAATTCCAAAAAACATCGCCCGAGCGGCGGAACTTGTCTAGCCACAGCCTGGATCGTCTTGATGCGCGTCATGGCCTCCGACCTGCGATCAGCATCGCGCTCCTTCCCCAGCGGAGTCCACGTATGTAAAAATATGTGGCATTTGAAGATCACATCAGCGGGATGGTTAGGGAATTTCTTCTCAATCGTAATAAGTTTTATTATTACGTGTTGGAGTGAGCTGTGAGATGAAGATGAGGATTGTGTAGTAGACAAAATAAGTTTTATTACTGTATCACCGAAAATCAAAAGATAATCATCAGCAAAGAGATATTGGCTCGTCGGCGAGGAGTTAAAAGGGTATAGTCATTGATACAATTTTATTACGTTGCGAGAATAAACCTTAAGAAATACTCCCATAGTCATAGAATTTACACCACCTTGTGTTCGTGCTCACTTCCCCCGCGATGTGTTTTCCGTCAAATATCTCCCACCATGTGTTCCTAATCATTATTCCCCGCTCAATATCTCTGGTCGTGTGTTTGTCGCCCGGTCACATGTGTGATCATCCACGTGCATGCATGGCTCTAGCATCGATCACATGGTTGATTACCAATCTCCGACCCCGGTCACCATCTATTTATATACAATCTACCTGATTGCCACATCAGCCGCCTACGTCGCCGCCATGTCAGACATCGGCGGCATTTGCCCTCTCCTTTGTCCCGCGGCGGAGGGACTCATACTCCGGGCGACCGGTGATGGGGAAGGAAGGCTGGTCGGACCGTGATGATCTAGCTCGAGAGGATCCGAGCGCTCTTTGAGCGGACGCTGTGGAGTCGCGCCGGATATATAGGTCCTGCCGTCTGCCGGGCGGTGTCCTCCTGGCGGGAGCAGCGGAGTGCAATGCGGACAGGCATTGCCTCCTCCAACGTGCACGGGATGATCCCGTCAGTCTACGGATCCGGACTGATCGAAGTCAGATTCGCTGCCCGCCTTGCCGGAGAAGGTAGGGAAAATATTTATAGTCTTTTTATCCTACCACTAGTAACTGGAGTAGAAAAAGGTCCTGGTTGGATAGTTTCCTATAGTCTATCTATCTAGTCTAGAGAAAAAAAAAAGGAAGGCGCAGTTTTTCTTTCTTTTTTTTCTTTTTGTTTTTTGGTTAAAGAAAGAAAGATGGCGCTTCCCTCAAAAAGAAAAAGAAAAAGAAAAAAGAAAGAAAGAAAGGTGCACGTGCCGAGCGAGCGAGCCAGCCGAGCAATGCTATACACACGGACGGGGTATTATGGGATCAACGGAGAGGCTTGCATGAGATCTTCTGATTGGATCAAATCAAGTGAAGGGGCCCACCCCCGCCTGAAAATTAGGGGGAGCAGAGATTAGTTAGAAGAGAGACCCCGTAATGGCCCCGTAAACGTCCGTGGGTTTAGAATTATCGGAGCCAGCGACTTGCATCCCGTCATCATTGTGCATCCCGTGCGCGCGCGTCGACTTGGTCAACCATGCATGGTCAGCGTGGCCGTCGCAGGTGCGCGCGCGTTTTCCTTTTCTAAATGTGGGTTTGGTTGGTTGGTTAGCGTTTTTGGTGCCTTAATTACTGATTGCCAAATTTTGTAGCCGTGCTTCTCACTTGTCGTCAGAATCAAATAACGCCCTGTTTATTTAGAACCAAATAACGCCATCGCTGGGAGTGGGAGCAGGAACTCATATGGTTCAGAGTCGCAGATGCATACCCTGAACCAGCTGCTAGTTGAGCTAGATGGCTTCGAGCAGAATGACGGGGTCATCGTGGTCGCGGCGACCAACATCCCCGAGTCGTCACTGGATAAGGCCCTTGTTAGGTCTGGGCGTTTCGACCGTCACGTTCAGATTCCTTATCCAAATGCTAAGGGCCGAAGGCAGATCCTTGAGGCCCATATGTCAAAGGTTTGTTTGTACTCCATCCAAAAATGTTAGGCAATCTCTGATGGAATTTCTTTAACAACCTTTTCTCCATGACACTTTCGATGCAGGTCTTGAAAGCCAAGGATGTTGATCTTAAGACCATCGCCAGTGAGACGTCTGGATTCACAGGTGCAGACCTCGCAAACCTGGTTAACGAAGCCGCTCTCAAGGCTGCTAAGGACGGGGCAGAAACTGTCACGACACAACACCTCAAGTATGCTGCCATGAAAAGGATCATCATGGGCAGCAAGAACAAAACGATGGCGATGCCTGAGAGCTGCAGGAAGATGGTCGCGTACCACGAGGGAGGGCATGCTGTTGTTGCTATCCACACGGACAGCGCTGCTCCTGTCGACAAGGCTACCATTGTTCCCGGTCCCGGGGGGGATAATCTTGGCATGGTGACGCAGCTGCCAGAGGAGGACGATAAGTTTATCTTCTCAAAGGAGAAGATACTGGCACAACTGGATGTCCTCATGGGAGGCCGGGCTGCCGAGGAGGTTATCTTTGGCGAGAGCAAGGTGAGCTCCCTCGCCTTGTCTGACCTAAGAAAGGCGACTAAGCTGGCGACAGAGATGGTCGCCAGGTATGGTATGAGCAAGCGGGTCGGCCCTGTTTCGTATGACAATGACGACGATGACGACGGTTGGAATGCCAAGACCATGATCTGGCAACCGAAGTACATGGTTAATGAGGAGGTGAGAGAATTGCTAGGCAAAGCTTACAATAACGCAAAGACGATCCTCACGGCACATAGTAGGGAGCTTCATGCGCTGGCCAACGCCCTCCTGAAGGACCAAACTCTCACTGGAGACCAGATCACGGCCCTCCTGAAGCACGAGACTCTCGCCGGAGGCCAGACCGCCAAACAAGTATTGCCTGCAAGCCAAAATGAGTTAATCGTGTAGTCAGCAGAGTCTGGAAATATCTTTCTTGCTCCTAACAGAATCAGGAACTACTTTTTGTACTGTTGTTGGTAGCCTGTGGTTTTCACGGCGTCATGCCATTTTGGCTTTGCAAACCGCAAACAGTGCTGTATAAAACAATACCTCCTTCCTGTCTTTGTATACTGTACCACACATGTAGATGAAAGTTTCTTTAGATTTTGCAGATCAAACACTGCCAGAGTTTCTTCCGAGTTATATCAACGAATCTCCTTGCCCAAAGTTTTAGTCATCTGTATATGTTATTGGTCTGGTGCTAAGTTACCACTTAATTTCCTGTTGGGCGTCTGAAGCCGTTTTGCCATAGATAACCGAAGTTCAGTATGCATTGTGTCACTAGAACTATATGACATAACATGAGTTTACTCGCTAAGCACAGCCGTACAAGCTCTTATTCTGGATACTTGATCTGGTCATAGAGATTTGTTTTTAAAGTGATCTCTTTATGGAATTTCATGGTTAGATATGACCTAAGATAACATTACCTGAATGGTTCAGGCTAACACAATTTTCTGATATGGATATGTGTAACTGTAACATCGTTTTTGAGCTCAGCCTATGGACTGGAGAATCCATACACTACAAATCCATTTTATTTCTATATAGAGTGAACATGATTTGAGCCTTATGTGTGTATGGTATGTGTAGGTTAGATCAACCCAAGTTGATTGGTGGATCTTCGCCTTATTTAGGATATTTGCAGATGATATGCAAGTTCTTCCAATGTAATTAATCCTCTGGCCTTTATGTACATACATGCAGCTGGTTACAACTTTGTTTATCGGCGACAGCAAATGTAACTTCTTCCCTGAGAAACAAATGAAATCATCCCAAGCCAGATACAGCAGTTTTTGTGTATGGATATGTATGTGCGTGTCTCCAAACAGAAAAGGCTAGCCGCCGCCTCCTCCTTCCTCCACAAAAAAGTTAGGGTTTCGGCCTTCCGCCGTCGCCGCCGCAGGTCCGCCTCTTTCCCGGTGGCCCTAGGGCCATGGGGGCGCGGTGGATCTCGGCAAGGGCCGGCGGGAGGGCTCCGTTTTTAGTCGTGTCTTTTAGTTTTGCTAGGGTTTGTGTCCTGCTCAGGAAGACGAGACGGCGGCGGCTCCCTGAAGATGGAATAAAGGTCTCCCCGCCTAATCCCCGTTCCGGCGGCGCGTCTAGCACCGTTGGTGGAGGTGTGTCTCCGGTGGATCTATCTTTGGTGGATTTGCTCGGATCTCGCTGCTCACCGTGGAAAAACAGGCTTCCGTCCAGCCCCATAAGTCGCGAAGCTGTAGGAACCGCGACCAATGGGACCTTTAGTCGCGGTTCTGGAGGTGAACCGCGACCAAAGGCCTGGGCCCAGGGCGCTCGGTGGCCAGCTGGTGCACGTGAGGGGCTTTAGTCGCGGTTCGGGAGGAGACCCGCGACTAAAGGTCCTCGAGTTGGCCGAAGGCCTTTAGATCATGGTTGGCGAGTGCCAACCGGGATTAAAGGTTAGACCTTTAGTCGGTTGGTCTGCCAACCGCGACTAATGGCCCGAACCTTTAGTCGCGGTTGGCGAGACCTTTAGTCCCGGTTGGTCTGGCCAACCGCGACTAAAGGGATTTGAGGCCTCATTTTCAAACTCTACCCCCGGATCGCCTTTTCAGTTTTAGAAAAACAAAAGAAAATTATGCAAATGTCAAAAAATAAAATAAAATAAGTTTTCCATGTGATATGTGGTCTAGTTGTTGGGAAAATTAACAAATATGAATTTCGACTTTATTTGCAAAATCTCTCGAAATTCTTAAAATTGGCATAACTTTTGCATACGAACTCGGATGAAAAAGTTTTTATATGAAAAATCATCTACTCGAAAAGTTACATCCGAATTTAACAGGGGAACCGTTAAACATTTTAGAATCCCCAAAACCTAACAGAAAAAAAGATACGGGGCTTTTAAGTTCTGGAGAGGCAAAAAAATTCAAAAAATTTCAAATTGTGGTCAAACTGTGGTCAAACAATGGTCAAACTAATTATTCTAGAATATTAGTGTTACTAAATAATTATTTCAGTTTTTTTAAATTTTGGTCAAATCTGGTCAAACTGTGGTCAAAAAATGGTCAAACTAATTATTCCAGAAATATTAGTGTTACTAAATAATTTCAAACTCAAACAGTGAAATGTGTCACTTCATGCTCAAGCTAAATACCTGAGGGTTAATAGAATTGACATCCTACTATTGTCAGGAAAACAACAAGTGCAGACTTGGAAACGAGGGAGAATAGAACCCGGAAGTTAAGCGTGCTCAGGCTGGGGGAGTGGGAGGATGGGTGACCGTTCGGGAAGTTAGATGATTTGGAATTATGAGGGGTGATTAGAGATTAGAGGATAAATTGAGCAGTGATGAGGGGTGGTGATTAGAGATTAGAGGTTAAAATAATTCAGAAATTTGAAAATAAAAAAAAATGAAAAAATTCGCAAAAAAAATTCGTAAAAAAATTTAAACCTGCGGAGGAGGCCTTTAGTCCCGGTTAGCCACGAGAACCGGGACTAAAGCCTTTAGTCGCGGTTCGTAAGAGGCGCGACTAAAGGGGGGGGTCTTTAGTCGCGCTTATTTGGTCGCGGTTGCGCAGCCGCGACTAATGGCAGTTGCGAACCGCGACCAAAGGCCTTTTTTCCACCAGTGGTTGTTCGTCTACGTTCGCGTATCTTCGGATTAGATCTTTCTGATCTACATTATTCTTCATCTGCGGCGGTTGCTGTTTTGGTGCGCTGGTCCTACGGGGCCTTAGCACGACGACTTCCCGACTGTCTACTACAACAAGTTGTGCCCGACTCCGGCGATGGAGGGGCGATGACGGCGGCGCGCCTTCGGCTCGCTTCAGTGCTGGTAGTCGTCGCTAGGTGGTCTATGGATCTGGATGTAATTTTTATTATTTTTATTATTTTTGGTATTCGTTGTACTGCCATGATTGAAGATGAATAGATCGGAAATTTTCTCGCAAAAAAAAAAGATATGTATGTGCGTAATGCCCACATGTAACCTTAGGCCTTATGTTCACGTCAACAACAAAAACTTCGGCCCTTACATATAGTCGATCCCGATTCTTTTTTTTTTTTGATTGATGGAAAACTTACGTGGGTGTCCTGAAGAGGCCGGTACTACAACATCCTATTGACAAATTCCGAACAATCCCTGCACCACCAGTCCACCACTGTGTTTTGGATGAATGTGTGTAGGTCGTACGTCAAGCTCAAGCCATGCTTTGTAGTCATGTCTTTCCATGGTGTGGGCGTCGACTATTGCCAATAGGGCCCATGAGAAAGCCATACTGGCGACAAGGTTACCCACTTCATCACGAATAATAGCACCGCAAAATTGTGTATCCTCTTCGTCGCACAAACAAGAGGCATGAGCGTTCGATTTAGCCATACCAGCTGGTGGCTTCATCCGGGACTTTTTCGTTATCAGATCTGCTACAGTGCTTTCGGGTGGTGAAGTCAATCCTACATACATTAAGTGAAAGCGGTAAAGTTTAGGGAAATGTTAGCAACGGGCGCTTGGTATCTATGGTACAAGCGGAGAAAATTGACACAGGAAGAAGAAACTCATAGCGCATCTCAAGTTGGCATGGCAGTGAGAGGCTTAGCACCAAATTACAGTATCTGCTATAGCCCTAAATCCAAAGCCTGATCAGATGTTTAGTTGAAACCAAAGTATGGTTATGTAAAATTAAGCGTGGATGTGGGGTTTGAAAGTGACACACTCTCAGCATCGGTTGGAGCAGTCATTAAGGACCATAATGGGAAATTTGTAGCGGTCGCTAATGAAAAGATAGATCTATCCTTTGACACACTTACAACAGAGGCAATTATGGTAAGTTTTGGCTTGAACCTTCCTATGGAGTAAGATGAAGTGAATTCAGGTAGCATGGAGGTTGTGAATGTGTTGATCGATAGTTGCTTCTTCCATCATAGATGACTGATATTTCAAGTCTTTAGATTTTTCTCATGTCACTTATGATCATTTAATAAGGAGTGTAATCGAGTAGCTTATGAACTATCGAAAAGGCTTTTGCCTCGCTTTATAAATAAAGCAACAATCAGTACATATGAGCCATACAAACACACACCAACACCAACCTTTTTCGGGATACCAGCTATATAAGAGAAGCTCAGATAGCCGAACCGGGAACTAAAAACAGGGATAAAGCACCCTAAACAAAAGGAGCTTGCTTGATCCTAGCAATGAGTGTAAGTCTTCCGGGAGCGCCACGGCACCACTCAGCTTGCTTGATCCTAGCAATGAGTGTAAGTCTTCCGGGAGCGCCACGGCACCACTCATCAAGCAGGCCACTGGCCACCGCACCCACGACACAATCCAATTGTTGGGTCAGCAGATTTTTTTAGAAAAGGAGGATGACCCCCGGCCTCTGCATCTGGGAGATGCATGCGGCCATTTTATTGATTATTCTTGAGGACCGTACAAAGTAGAATAATAATATGCCTGATCCGCCATCTTGGCAACATCTGCCGCTACTCCTATCCAAATGATGAAGGGGTGCAAGCTGGGCCACATACTCAGACCTCTCACCTAAGCCTAACATCTAAAGCCGGAGGCCCTGACCGAGCCATCTGCCGGGTCTGGGGCTCAAGCCGGTCCGGCGCACTCACATGTGTCGTCGCTGCCATCTTCCACTGGTTCATCTTTAGAGCAGATTGGGGTGACAACCTTACCAGGTCCTCCGCCATCGACGCCACCACGACGCCAAACGACGACCCCCACCTACGCGAACCTTGGCAGGTCCTCCGCCATTGACGCCACCACGACGACAGACGACAACCTCCACCTATGCAAGTCCATCTCCAAGCAATGGACGTATATCCATGCTAGGATAGGGCCGCACCACCGCCGTCGCCCACCACCCACAAGCGCCACCAAACCCCAAGGTTCCCAAAGCGGCGCCTTCAAGAAGGGAAAGGCGCCATGAGCACCGCCACCGCCCAATAAAGTTAGGGCTTTCGCCCGGGAGACCTAGGGGAAGGTGAAGTGAGGAGATCAGTCCATACCGGCGCCTCCAAGGAGGGGAACGGCGCCCTAAGGTGTCCCTGTCGGCGCGGGCGGTCATAGCCGGCCAGGGATTTCGCCTGAACTAGATCCCCGCCAGCACCAGCAGCGCCTCCAGTACAGAACCCGCGACCAAGAGGAAGCGCGGCTCGACCAGGCTGGCCCGCATGCCGAATAGGGGAGGAGGGGAGGCGCCAGATCGCGCGCACCGACCGCCGCAGAAGCCGCTGACGGCCGCCAATGACCACGGATCCCGCCACCAGCGTGACGGGATGCCAGATCCACCGCCCGCGCTGCTGCTGGCCGGCCGTTCCTTGCCAATAGAGCCGCCGCTCCAGATCCGGGGTTCCCCACGCGGAAGCAGGGCAACCGTGGCCCCGCCGCCACCATCCTTGGCGCCCCGGGCGGCTGCCTCAGGCGGTGGCGCGGAAGGGAAGAGGGTGGCAGGGGTGAGGAGGAGGGGCGGCTAGGGTTGGGAGGAGGGGCGGCTAGGGTTGGGGAGGAGGAGGCGGCTAGAGTCGGCGGCAGGGGATGAGGAGAGGGGCGGCTAGGGTTGGGTCAGCAGATATAAGATGATACCATCAATTTGACAGAGGAGGGGTCCAAAGAATGACGCTTCAAGGAAGAGAACGGCGTTCATGGACGTCGACATCATCCGCTGAGCAAGGTCAAGCACGACATTTGCCAAGACTCCACCAGCCGAGGATATACCTCGGTCGCTGCTCTGGATGGCCGCTGCTCATGATGAACTAGCCAGATTAGCTAAACTCAGGTCGCTGCTCCTGGATGGCCGCTGCTCATGGTGAACAAGCCAGATTAGCTAAGGTTTTCTCCTCCTAGTGTTTGAATGGATGATGCCCCTGATGAGGTCATCCCTCTCCTTGTAAAGCGTTTCTACACTAAGGCCTGTTCGGTAGATGTAGTCACCAACTCCCGGAATCTGCGAAGCGGAAAATTGCAACTCCGCTCCCGGAGTTATGGAGCGGAGCGTTACCGAACAACGCCTAATTTTTGATTGAACGGAGAAGTTTGTCAAATAAAAAAGTGAAAGCGGTAAAGCAAAAATATACACTTTCTCCCCTGGGCTCGGCGTTCTTCTTGAGGTTCAGTTGAGGTGCCAAAATCGAGGAGCGCCGCTGCTTCCGCTCGTGGCAGCCGGCCCGTGGGGAAGCCTCCCTGCCCGCGCAGGACGCCGGCCGGCCCTGCTGCGCCCAGATCCGGGAGCCGCCGACGTCCATCCGGGAGGGGCCGTCGCAGGTGAGTCCTCTTCTCCCCCAGACACGGACACGGTGCGCGTTTCCAATGGAAGCTCTCGAATGGCCTGCGAGTCATCACCTTACTTGTCCATCTAGATAGATTCGTTGGTTCGTTCGTTCGGGGCTGGTGTGGTCTCCGAACCGATCGAACTGAAACCTCGTCCGGATAGGAATAGGATACTGCGATGGCGGCCGTGTTGTGATCGATTACAAGTAGAACTACATACATACACAGACAAAGATTAGCGAGTCGTTGCCGGTTTGCCGCGCAGCGCAGGTCTGTTCTCGTACTAGAGTCGGATCGATCCATCTTCATATATAGGTACTCCGATTATAACAACAGCAATCCATCGCCGAGCAACGAAACCAAATTTCAAGCGATTCTTTTCTTTTCTTATTACATCTCCAGCACTGCAGCTAGCACGCCCTGTCCGTCGATGATGGCATGCCGGCTCGCCCTCTCCAGGGTATTTATTTCCCTCTCTCTTTTCTGCAGTATATATTCTATATAAAATTTCCTTGTGCTACTCTTTCATCATCATCATCATCATCATGATCTCGCCCTCTTCGTCGATGATGTACTTCTTATCGATGCTGAAACCGCAGCACAGAACACACCGTCTCTATGCGATTCAGAGTGTCCCACTGACTCTTTGGTTTAGGGCTCCCCAATTAGGGGGTTGCTGAACCATTATATTTTCACAGGCCTTGTCTTACCTTTTCTGCGTACGTGTCTGTGTCACAGGCTGCAACACATCTTGCAAAGCGTGGGCTGGCAACTGTGGTTTACGGCGAGGTAGCGGCGGCCGCAAAATCATCTAATGCCGCAGGTATATATACATTGCTTGCTGCCCCTCCCTCCGCCGCATTCAGGATTTACTACAGCTTCAGTTGATTGAATTGCTTATGTGTCAACTGCCAACAACTAGCTAGTACTGATCCCCGGTCAAATCGAAAAAAAAAACACTGACAAGATTAGCACCACCCCCGCGCAAGGATGACGCGCAAAGAGAAATATAAGACTTATTTTTTTTTCCGAATGTCCTGATTTCCATCGATTGTATAGGCATCATTACATTACTGAATTCTGCGCCTTGTTGGCCGACTCTTTGCCATGGAGGAAACTAATTAAGTTTGTTTCTCGAATCCTATGCCTAATAACGCAGGCCGCATTCTTAGAAATCTACAAAGGAGACACGGATCAAGCTTTCTTGGTCAGAGGGTACGGGGCCACTCCCGCGCAGCAGGTACCCGCCGTTTCTTTTCGTTAACTCTTACTCCATCTGTAAACACCTTTTTTTATAAAAGTTCACAGAGGGAGTACTATTTTCCCATCCCATTGCCTAAACAATGCACAATTTGCTTTACAACTTGTTTTCTGCAGGAGGAACTGCTAAATCAGAACGAGTCGACACGATGCACAGTTTTTTCCGCAACTTGTTTTCTGGAGGAGGAACTGTCAAGTCAGAACCGGTCAACATGTTCAAAGCGGCGAATGATCGAATGACAAGGGACACTTGGATTTTCATGTTGTCCATGGGAGCTATCACGGGTTACGGTGTGTATAGCAATACACATGAAAGATCGGATAAGCTAGGCACACAAATGTAGAGAAGATGCACGCACGGTCTAGAGATCTCTGATTTTTTTTCTTTTTCAGATCTGAAAGATAATGCAGCGTATTTTTTGGAATATTGTGTTGTGAATCTGTAAAAACTCGTGCTTCTGAATCTCAAATTACATGAATGTCCCGTGTCCCAAGATTGGTAAATTTCTTTCGAATTGTACCCAAAGGACCTTTGATGAACTACTCAAAGAAGATTTGGGACTATGATGTGCATTTTGATAGAATTGGAACTCAGTTGACGTTTGGACGAAAGAGTTAGGACCTCACATGCATTAGAACGTCTCTAGTCGAACTCGAATTAAGCTTCCGTTTTAAGGAGTTAAGCCGGACCTAGCTTAACTTCTATATAGTTTAGTTTCCGTGGTCTGACATTGCCGGTGTGGTGTCTGCTGGCAATGGTTGGGTCCCTTCCCCGGGGATCGGCGAGGCGCTGGGGCGAAGGGCTTTGGGCGAAAGCCTTGCTTCTGATGGGGATCAGTTACCGGTGGCGATGGCATGATGGTGCCTTTTCCTTTGGAGTCGTCACCGAAGAGTTCCTCCACTCAACTAGGATGTGGTTGGTCGTTTCTTGAGCAGACGTGGTGGCTATTGGTCTGGCCGGACCCTTTTCCAGGTTTGGTTCATGTTTGTGAAGGCAGTCCAGCGTCCTCAAGGCACAAGAGAACCAACTTTGCCTCTGAAAAAAACACACACAAGAGAACGCACTTTGCAACACGCCGAGAGTCCACAAGAATGGATATTGAAAGAGTTTTGGTGTGCTTCAAAAGTGCTTTGGCATTGTACGTGGTCGTGTCGAGTATTAGAAGCCACATGTCCTATGGCAAATCATGATATGTTGCTTCATTTTGCACAACATCATCATTGAAGATAAGAGGCATGCCAACACAATGCAAACAGGATACATAGATTCCTCGCAGTCATCAAGCTATCAAGAACCGGAAAGTTCATACTCAGCTTCAAGATGATCTTGTTGAGCACTTGTGGGCACTTCGGAGCACTTGATTGTTGTGCTTCAACATGCTCTTCATTTGGATTATTACTTCATTGGACATTTCGTGTGTTTGAACTTGAATAATTCAATTTTGCAATGTTTTGTGAATTGTGTGAACCTTAATTGTCAAGTTTGGATATACTCCCTCCGTCCGGAATTACTTGTCATCAAAATGGACGAAAATGGATGTATCTAGAACTAAAATACATATAGATACATCCATTTCAATGACAAGTATTTCCGGACGGAGGGAGTAGTACGTATGCAAACATGTAGGAGTAGCTGAAATGAAATTTGCAAAACAAAAGTTAGAAGAGTTGGCAGTAAATTTTTAAGGAGTTAGTAAGTTTTAGGGCATCTCCAGCCGTTGAGCCCCCCCAGGAGGCATTTTTTTCGCCGTTTGGGGGGCTGCCGGCGATAATTTTAGCCTGGGTGTCAAAACAATTCCACTCGTCGTCCCCCACCCCATCTCCTTCTCCCTCGCCACCTGCTTCTGCTCCTACTACTCGTGGCCCTGCGCCGTCCCGCCCTCGCCGTCCCGCCCACGCAGCAGCCAGTCCCGCCCACGGTCAAGGCCGCCACGCCCACGGCCGCACCGTGCCCGCCACCACGGCAGCGCGCCCGTCCGCCCGCACGGCCGCTCCACGCCCACGGAAGACTGCGCCGCGCCGCAGGGGGCCAACCCTGGAGCCCGCTGCCGCAGACAGCCCCGACGCGGGGCGGTTCCCGCTGAGTGAACGGTGGTGGGCCTGGGAGGAAAAGAGGAAAGAGAGTGAGGAGAGAGGCTGACTTGTGGGGCTTTTGCATGCAAAAAAGAGCGCCGGCGCCCCAGCTGCCCCCCGATTCCTTGGGTTTGGGTTGTTACCGCCGGCCGTAACTTTAGCTAAATCCGGCGCTTTTTGAGTTGTTGGGGGCGTGGCTGGGCGAAAAAAATGCGTGCCGGCGATGAAAAAGGCCTCATGGGGGGGCCTCTCAGGGGCCGGCTGGAGATTCTCTTAGACTTTTTTTTTCAACTCATCAAACAAATTTGAGGAGTTGACGCCGGGGTTCCGTGCAAAACAGATCCGAAAGCATTCCTCTTGAGGTCGAGTTGAGGTGCCAAAATCTTCGGTCAGGGTCCCGGCGGCGGGGCGGGATGGTCGACGAGCTCGGCGACGACCGGCAAAGCGCCGCTGCCGCTCGTGACGGCCGTGCCCTGGCTGGCCCCCGGCTCAGCCCAGATCCGGCCGGGGCGGGACAGCGGCCTCGTCGCAGGTGAATCTCCCTCTCCAGATACGGCATAATTTTCGAGGGGAAGCGGCCTCGTCGCCGCTGAATGGTGTGGTACACCAAGATTCATTGGTTCGTTCGGCGCCCGGAGTCCGTCCTTGTTTGCTGCCCTCCGCTTGCCTTGGGTTCATATTCATAGGCAGATTAGATTAGAGCAGAGATAGAAGCAAACACGTTTCATCCATGGATGCGGTTAAAATAAAAATACTAGTAATACTGCGCAGTCCATCTCATCTAGGAATCTAGGAATTCTACTCGACGAGGCAGAGAAAAGCAAAAATCCCAAACAAATTCCGAGCTATTCCCTACCTTTTTCTCTCTCGACCGGGCTGAATAAATCTTGAGCAGCAGCGCAGCACGTCCTGCTCCTGTCCGTCATGCCATGCCGGCTCGCCCTATCCAGGGCACGTATTTCTTTCCTTCCCTTTCATTGTGTTACTTCTTCAACCACCATGAATGATCTCGCCCAATCTTTGTTGGGGCTTCAAGCCCAAAGGAACACCAGGTGTTCGTCCATGTGCTCGATGCTAGCTAGCTCATCTCATCGATTTCCCTCAAAAAAGAAAAAAGAAAAAGGCTAGCTCATCAATGCTGAAACCGCGACACTGCCGCATCTCTGCGTTTCAGAGTGGTGCCCTTTTTGGATCTAGGGCTTGACAGTTTAGGCGATTAATAATTGTTGAATACCACCATCATCATATGTTCAGGCCATCTCAATTTCTCTGCGTGCTTGTGTCACAGGCTGGGACACATCTTGCACGGCGTGGGTTGGGAAAAGTGATTCGCGGCGAGCAGGGCCGGCCCTGAGGGGGGGCAGGGGGGGCGGCCGCCCCGGGCCCCCGAAATCCAGGGGCCCCCCGCCGGCGCTGGATGCAGCTAGCCCATGACCAAGGCCCGATACGAAGCCTCGTGGTAACAGGCTAACAGCCCTGATTTTGTCTATGCAAAACATTCTAGCTAACAGGCACGTTACTTTAGCCCAGAATAGTCAATCGTGAGAATCCCGTCTACTACTCGGGGACAATTGCCAATCTTGTTTTCTTTCCATCATGAGTCGCATATCTTGTTTTTTCTACGATCCCTAATTCCCTACTACCCTAGTAGATTCGTCTGAGCCCTGATCGTGAGTTGCGGCCTCGCCGGCGCTAGGTGGTTTCCGCGAGGGCCATGCCTGCCGCAGTACGCCGACAATCTCCGCTCAATTGTCCCTAGACGCTGAAGCACATACATATCGTTGAGTGCGTTCCGCAGACGCCAGTACACATCGCACCATTGGCGCTCCGAGCGTCCAATCAGCGTTCGCCCGATCTGTGGCGCTCCGAGCGTCCAATCAGCGTTCGCCCGATCTGTGGCGCTCCGAGCGTCCGATCAGCGTCCGATCAGCTTAATGTGCTAGCCGAGGCCCTTCTCGAGCACGGTACTCTCAGTGGAGACCAGATCAAGCAGTTGGTAAATGGCCTTAAAATTGGTAGTAGTATGCAGAATCCGGAAACACCTTCTTCATCCTAGCGCCAGCACCTTAGAATTATTTCTTCTTGTATTGATTCTTTAGTTGCAGCACATAAATGTAAAGAAGAGCAGGCACGCTCTGAATTCCTCTGGTTTTTGTTTCTCTATTATGAAGGAAATGCTTGGAGTATTGTGCTGTGCTGTGAATCTGTAAAAACTCGGTGCTTTTGAATCTCAAATTACATGAATGGAGTATTGGTAAATTTCTTTGAACTTGGTACAGTGGGGGTACAAAAAACCAACCCCACTGGAAGCATTATTTTATTAGTTAATTATAAAAGAGTTCATGTACAAGGGGATTATGCATTGTACAGCCTACTAGGTTATAAGAAACTAGGCAAAACGGGTGATGTGCTACAGAGTGGTGAACCAATTATAAGAAGCTTGTAAGAAAAAAAGAAAAAAAGAGAGACTGGGAGAGAGAGAGAGAGAGAGAGAGAGAGAGAGATACAAGAAATTATGGCGAGCAATGTGTTTCGGCCCGCTTCACGGCCCAGTCCCCTCTCCTTCCCGTCATGTATATCCTGTCACTACTCGGTGTCTCCTTTGCCAGCCGCCGCCGCCCAGATCCAATCCAACTCCGCCGACGAGCCCATCCACATCATCAACGAGCAGCGGCGACCCCCTCCATCCTCCTCCGGCTCGTCGTCGGAGTCGCTTCCTCCGTCTTTACCACTTCAACTGCTGAGGTTAATCTGAGAATCCATGCTTCTACGTAACAAATCTTTGCTGCTCGTTAACTTGGACCCGTGCTTAAACTTAGATTGATGCTTGTATTGTATTGTATTGCAGCAATTCGTTACAGGTAATCATAATCGCATGACTGTGCTTGACAGATATGTAACTCAACTACATGGCCAGCTGAAATCGCGACATAGAGCGAGTTGCAGCATAGAATGCAACATTAGGACAGATGCATCACACGGTGAGCGATGAGCTGATAAGAGGAGTCGAAGAATGCAGCATAAGAGATGAGAGATGATAGGAACAGGATGTCCATCAGAAATCTAGACTATCGAGGAATGTAGCAATTAAATGGAAAGTGAACAAAAGTAATAAATGACTGAGAGTTGCAGTGCGAAATTCACGCATGCTGATCTGAGGACAGAAAGTTAATATGTGACAGGTAATTTGAATGGCAAAGAGCTCAAGTTGGCATAAATGGCAACTCTAGTGAGCGAAATCATGATTAGAAGTTAACATGTGACATCAAGAGTAGATTGTCAGCACTGTAAACATACGATATCCTTGAAGAACTTTGCGATAGCTATCAATGTGAGGAATCGACATGTCTCAGAGCTTATAGTGCGATTCAAATTGTCGATCGATTAGAGATGATTACCATGCTCAATGTTAATGAAGAAAAGTTGTAATTGGAGTAATTCTGAACGGAGACTAGCACTGTGAGATGACTTATCTGATCAAGAGCAGGATCAACAGAACGATAGATGAGTGTTAAGCTCATATGAGCTGGATATTTCTGCAGAACTCATATGAGACTGAACTGAATTGTGCTGAAGCAAGTGACAAGAAGAGAACCTGAAGCCTGAAAGGCAAGAAGAGAAGATGAAATCTATCAACAGATTGAATGAATAGATGTGTAAGAGACCATGTAGTTAGCTTCATACGTGCATCAGATGAATCACAATGATTGCATGGAATGATGAAATCTACAAATGGTAGCATCGATTGAAGATGATGAACGAGCACGAGCAATGGATGATCGAAAGTGATTGTTGCTAAGACATAAAGGGATGATGAGATAGGGACTACTTTAATATGAAAAGTGAACGCACTTGAGACAGAATTGACTGGGAAGATTGAGAGACAAGTGTTACTGAAGGAAATGAGAACGATAATAACGATAGTGTGAATTATTGACGGTAAAGTCTAATGTAAATATGTACCATTCGAATCGAATATTTCATTGAGGTGAGTAAGATTTTAAAAGATAAGTATTGTAGAGTAAAAGATTTTCATTGTGTATGTGGAATTGTGTTTCAGCCTACTTTAAGATTATAAAAGTTTTTGTGGATTAAGTTTTTTCAGTAAGTATGTTGCAAAACTTGATTTGGTAAGATTGTTTAGTCCCAATTCCTGTATTTAAACATTAATTACTACCTTACGAATCAAAGTATGAGGTAAAAGCAATCAGTGCCGAACTGAAATCCTAAGAATAGGACTGGACAATGTTTTGATAGGGTGATTGATACTTGTCATAGATTAGACCCATGTGATTTGCTAAGGCATGATGTGCGAGTTCTGATTCTTCGGTATCAATAGAACATGCTTGCAGCACTATTAGATCCGAAGTGCAGAAGCATGTTAACTTTCGAATGAAATGACGAACTCAGTATATGCAAGTAAATGCATTGCTACAAGGAAATGTAAGACACTTGCGAATGATACGTGATGCTCGTGCACGGTTAAGCAATTAATGCACATGCATGGCAGTAGTCCCAGTGGGTCCAAACATTGTGCATTCTAAAAGATATTTCGTTGCCAGTTACATCTCAAACGCATTTCAGTTCTGAAAGGCATTCCAATTCCATTTGAAAGGATCATTTGCGAAATTGATTGAGGATCGGCTTATAAATGGGGCATCAACTTATGTTCTCGGGAGGACAGCGCAGCGCAAGGAATGCGAGAAAGCTAGGGATTAGCGTGACGCCGAGTGGGCCAGCCTGCCGCTTTTATATTATGCGATATTTCGTGATCGTCACGAGGAGATTGACTCAACACTTGGATGACCCATTCTACATTAGTAGTCACTAATTCCAGAGTCGACAGGTTATCCATTACATATGGCCCGATAGGTTCCACATCTGTAGGTCCAAGCAGTGTGAGCAATCTCACCGCAGTATTCTGGGATAGAAGGTGAATGTGCAGAATAACTGGATTTTCGCGTCGTGATCAGACTAGTGCAGTCGCAATATCTAGCGACTAATTCGCTGACATCGGCTATGCATGCGACGATGTTGCAGCTTGCAGCACATGCACGTCATCTACATGGTACTAGCTGGCCAGACAGTCGTGGTCATATTCATAGACGTACGCATTGGCTGCGTGATCGGATGAGGCACCGTCAGTGCGTCAGGCCATGCGCATGTGAGATCGGCTATGTACAGTTACCGACAGTGAGGCGAAGTTACTAGGTGCTGAGTGCAGAAGCCTGAATTACTAGTGTCTGTAGTCAATAGTCGGCTGAATGTCATCGCCTTACTGTACGAGATGCTGATCCTACACTATCAGTTGACAATCAGCGTGAGATCCAGATCATTATTAAGCGATTCAAGTACGCAATGAACTGTGAAATGAATGTGACTTGCTGATTATTAACATGACAGTTACCAAAGTCGTGAGTCGACTTCATACACACGCATCGTGAGATTGACCTATCTGCTTGGTAGCTGACTTCAGGTCGTACTGCGTCCATGGATATGCATTGAGCACGCATTTCTGTGAGCTATAGCTGCAAGATGCTGCATGATATGAGTCTACAAATGCAAAGCGAGCATGCAGTCAATGCAGTCAGTATGACGTCAGATGCGAGCTCGACGAGGCATAGACTATTCGAGGACATACACTGTCATGCAGTCCGGACATGATGCTAGCTCGCAGCTGCCACTAAGGCTGCCGCGTCACATGACATGGCGTCCAGCTGACTCATAGTAGCAACCGACTGCACGTCAGATCGACATATCAGTATGCACTGCACTGAGCGACTGGGATTAACGTGGCTTGGTGACGATGGGTTCCATCTGCAAATTGAGTCGCTATGACGTCCTGAGTAAGGCAGTCCAGGAGCATGTCATGCAGCAGCTGTACTGACATGATGGTGCACGACAGGACATCTGAGTGAAGCTGACATGGACACTTAGCTATGTCCACCATCGATACTATCGGATGCATGCTGCACGATCACTGCTCGTGATCAGGTCACTGCATACTAGCAATCGAATGGCCGATGGCTTGATCTGAGTACTTGATGTTGTAACGGCTTCGTATGTCTGAATCGATCTTGATTCAATAGCGCATCGCATTGACAGCGTGTAAATTGCCAGTTGTGTCGATGCAGAGATTGCTCTAGAAGATCTCAAGTGTTTACGTCTGACAATTGCGTAGCAGTAGCGTCATTGAGACTGACTAGTGACAGAGATCGATGGCTAATGGTACTCTTATTAAATATCAGATATGATATGTCAATTGACAGTAATATGATGACAATATCAGTAGTGTCAGAGCTCGTAGCATACAGCTGGACATATACTAGGATGATGGCATCAGCATAGCATGCTCAGACGATGTAGATTCATACTGATGATATCAGTTTGTCATAGCTCTAGCTCTCAGGTCAACAATATCAGTGTACATGCATGTTGCATGCTCAAGCTTAATCATTATCATCTGAAGCACTCTACACGTCTGATAAAGTCTGAATGCTGATGACTCTAGTCATCGAAGATTTACATGCATACAAGACTAGTACTATGATTTGCATCAGATCAGTGAGACAAGATGACAGATGCGAACTCAGATCTGTAGAGCACATAAGATGCTGAATGGAAATGGATGATTTGGCAATGACATTGAAGGAATGAGGCGATATGATCAGAGCGAGAATGCGACAAATCTGCAGCCAAGTTAAGTCGGATCATTGAGTCACTAGTAGATGATATCGATGCAGTGCAGTTATACAGATGTCATGGCAGATGCAATGCATCGCTTGACATACGCGTATGCTCGAAGAATCGTCGAGAATGCTAGTACGAATACACTAGCATCAGGATCAGATAAGGTGCATGCAATGATTCAGTAGTACTGTATGAGCGATTGCCTGACTAACATACCATGCAGCATGGAGGACTATGACAGATGCATTACATGATCGTACAATCGTCAGAGAGTAGTCCACTTGGAGATCGTAGGACCGAAAATGATGACGACAGCATGGCATATGGCTGCTATGAAGGAGTCAGCAGTAGAAGAATGAGCTTGAAGAGCTTGCTAACTGACATGGCATATGCTGGTGATTTGGAATCTAATCCTATACTGATGTAGTATATGCATCATTGGTGTGAAGTCCTATTATGCATGCACACTCAGATCTGGCTCTTAACTTGTTACATGTACGAAGGCTGCTGATGTGAGATCTGATGGTTCCGTTGAATAATGTTTAAGCAATATTGCAGACATCTTAGTTTTGATACAACTTAACGAACATATATAAGACTACACATTAAACATTAACAGTGTCGATAAATGGTCATAACTCAAATTACTAAACTGTTACAATAATTCATCAGACTAAGATAGAACGACTCAGGTATACATGGTATCAAGCAGCTAGTTCATTACAATGACTCATAACGCAACACTACGATTAAGCTTGCCAATTGAAACAGTCGTGCATTATCTAATCTTTCATGAAACGACCATCTGAAATATAGACGGAGTATGATCAGGTCTATCGATACACAGACTAGATAGCACAATCGAGGAGAAATGTTCAGGTCCAAGCACTGATCAGAACAAGTGCACTATGTCTGAAGACTCTTCGACATGCAAAACGAAAATCTGTTGCAATTGCCAATAAGCTAAGAGAAGGATTTCGCATATTAGTCTGAGCTAGTGTATGTGCAATGTGATTTACAGTGATCGTGTCGTGCTTTCATGAAGAACCATGTAGCACGAGAGTTAGAAGTGAATGTAGCACGTTGAGCAACTTTGTGCCACTAGAGAAGGGTTGAGCATGACTGTGAACACACCACAAGCAGAGGACGAAAGTCTGTCTGACATAGCTCTACAAGCAGAGGAAAGACTGAAAGTAGTGTGCACAGCACGATTGCAAGTAGAGAACAAGGCAGAGCAACAAAACAGAAAACAAACATACAGGGATAAGTTCACTTGAGAAGGCTCTAGCGATGAAGAATGATTGAAAGTGCACTAATGCATTGTTTGAGTATGTAAATCAAGTACATACTATGATCGAACTAGTTGCGTGTGTTTTGCAGCACTGTCAAACTTGTTCTTAAGATCAAGCATATGTGAGATTGGTTCAACTTGACAAGTATAAACAAATTGGAAATTGTCTACCAAACATGCTACATTAATTTAACTACCGATGTTGAAGCAACTGGTTATCACCAAACTTCAACATCCTGGTTCGCATACTCAAGATCAGACAGCGAACAGGTAACAAAGCTAGTCAAATTCAATGTAAGCAACACATATTCAGAGCTTCATATTGACGAGCGTGCCATCTATTGCGCGCCATGCTAGAAGGATCTGGGTAAGTTGACTCATAGACAAATGCACCAAGCCTTCGAGCAAGGGCCCGAGACCTGCTCACATGCACAATCTTGAGAAAATCTACTGCTGGAATTGGAGCTGTAAGTGCATCTCCGCAGCGGCTCAGGCCGAGGAGATTGCGGAGACCGGTGAGCAACTTCGGCAACTAAAGGTGCCACGCTGCACCCATTGTGGGGTCGAGCGATGCAATGAGCTCTGCCGGATCTATCGAGCATCCAGTTGACTGTGGCATCCTCAAGCTCCCAAGCCCCATCAGAACTAGGCGCTGTCCGGCTCATCGCTCGCTTGCAGAGAGCTTGACAGTGGAAAGAACATCAGCTGCAAGACAAGTTGCTCAGGCAGCACAACAGAGGAATCATCTGGTTTTGAGCGAATGCAACCAAAGGCACATCGAGGAGCATGTGACTCAACCTTAGTTGTCGCCAAAACAGAGCACAATAACCAGCCGCCGCTAGTGCTCGGCTGACGCTGGCTGTCAAGATGTGCACTGACAAGCCTGAAATCTTGCTTATTGCGCCATTTTGTTCCAGAGTACGCGATGACTTAGCGCGTCGCAGCTCAGCTGCGTGCAAGTCTTAGAACATCGCATCCTAGCGAGCACACACTTGTTCCAGCGCAAGACCTCATCGCACATGGCGCGTCGAGCTCTCAGCTGCCACGATCTCGCTCGGCGCTCGAACATCTTGCGCCCGATGTATGGCGCACAATGTCGCATTCGATCGCTCCGCAGTCAGCTTCATGGCTAGCGAGCCCTTCATCGAACGTCCGAGTGGACAAGGCAAGCTAGGTTCGGATTGAAATGGCCACTTGATCGGCAACATTTGCTCGGTCGAGCGATATTGACAGCCTTCTATGGCTAAGCGCAAACCGGCGAGATTATCTAGTGCTTGTATTGATTCTCATAGCGCATCTCGCAGTTCGCTAAGATGTAAGCAACGGAAGCTTGACCGGCCCAGCGCTGAAGCTACCATCGTTGCCCATCCACATCATCAGCGAGCAGCGGCGACCCCTCCATCCTCCTCGGCTCGTCGTCGGAGTCGCTTCCTCCATCTTTACCACTTCAACTGCTGAGGTTAATCTGAGAATCCATGCTTCTACGTAACAAATCTTTGCTGCTCGTTAACTTGGACCCGTGCTTAAACTTAGATTGATGCTTGTATTGTATTGTATGTGTCACGCGTTTCTGGTTTGTGCAGCAAGCAGCCAAGGCCGTCCAATGGCTTCAGGGATCATGTTTCGACGTCTTCCCAGAACGCTCACTGTGAGCCCAGCACCAGCAGTGGCATCTGGTATGGCCAGCCAGCACCACCAGCTTCAACAGCGTGCACCAGTGAGTGCCACGTCCAAAGGCAAGGGCTAAACTGCCTTTGAAAGCATAGCGTTATGTCAAAGAATGTGTTGTCCGATATCCCGTTTCCGATTATTATCAACATCATATTATATATTCTGCTACCTGTTGGTTTTTTAGTCTTTCCTTGGTAGTAGGAGTTAATTTAGTTTCTTCTTCAACTTTGATGCTCAATGCAGGCAGTGTGCTCTCTAGAAGGTTTAATAATAGCAATGGTCTTGAAAGAAGTGTACAAAACTTCGACATGAACAATCCATCGCCATCTTCTGCTCTCTCTGACTACGCAAAACCTCTTGTCAGTCTTACATTGCAAACTCGAGGTAGCCGCCGTTTCCTTCGTGCATTCTCGATGACTACGATGCCATCGATTTAAATGATAGAAGAGGCGGGATTGGAACTCGATGTTTTGGAACAAATCGCAGAAATTCCCTCGGACAACGATGATTCGGAAGAGGACCAACATTGGGACTCCGATGATTCAGAAGAAGACGGAGATCGGGACATGTGCATGATTCCTGGATGTCAATGGATCTTGGAATCAACCACGAAATTCTGTGATGTCAAGGGAGCTGACAAAGCCAAAGCTGAGGTCGAGGACATAGTTCGGTACCTAAGTGATCCCAAGGCAAGAGACATCCGCATGCGGTGATGTTTCAGCTTTCAATTCATCTTCTTTTTTTCCCCATTGATATTGATCGACTCGTTAACCTAGCATGCTTAATTTGCAGCATTTCACGTGCCTAGGCAGCAAGTTTCCAAAGGGTGTTCTGCTTGTTGGCCCACCTGCTGCAGAGAAGGCCATGTTGGCAAAGGCAGTGGCCGGGGAAGCTGGCGTCCGTTCTTCATATTCAGCGTCAGCCAATTGAACGACCTGCATGTGGATGATCGGGCTAAAAGTGTGACGAAGCTCTTCAGTGTAGCAAAGAGGCGTTCACCTTGCATAATATTCATCGATGGGATCGACGCCGGTGCAGGTGGCAGGAACTCAGATGATTCAAAGTCGAGGAGCCAGATCATAAACCAGCTGCTTGTCGAGATGGATGGATGCAAGCAGAATGACGGGATCATCGATCTTTCTCGCGGAGACCAACTTCCCCCGGTCACTAGATAAAGATGCTACTAGACCCGGGCGTTTTGACCGTCATGTTGAGGTTTCTAGTCCGGATGTCGAGGGGCGGCAGATTCTCAAGGCTTGTATGTCAAAGGTACGTACTCCATCCAGACAAGATAAGGCGTCTTATTAGCCTTCAATGCAAGACTCTGACCTTTCTCTATGATCCTTCATTTCAGTACACCTTCAAATCCGAGGGTGTAGATCTGATGACCATTGCGAGGGTTACACCAGGATTCTCAGCTCGAAACCTTGCAAACTTGGTGCATGATGCTGCTACGAAGGCTGCCCATGACGGTGCAAAAGCTGTTATGATGGAACACCTTGAATACAGCATGGACGAGATCATGATGGGCAGTGAGTGCGGATCGGCGGTGATACCTGATAACCGCAGGAAGATGGCTGCATTCCATGCGGGGGGGAGGGCCCTTATTGTTATCCACACGGATGGTGCTCGCCCTATCTACAAGGCTAGCATTGTCCCGAGGGGGGATACTCTTGGCATGGTGACGCAGCTGCGAGAGGAAGAGGATGTGTATAAGTTCTCAAGGAAGAAGATGCTGAGGCAATTGGACATCCTCATGGGAGGCAAGGTGGCCGAGGAGCTTATGTTTGGAGAGACCGAGGTGAGCTCTGGTGCCTTGTCTAATCTAAGAGAGGCGACTCAGCTGGCAATAGACATGGTCACCAAGTATGGCATGAGCGAGCGGATCGGCCCTGTTTGCTACGGCAACAACAATGATGGGGAGCAGACGGCAACCTCGAGCTGGCAAGCGAAAACCCTGATTGACCAGGAGGTGGAAGAGTTACTGGTCCAGGCTCGCAAGAACGCGAAAAAGATTATCCCGGCGCACCGTAAGGAGCTCAATGTGCTAGCCGATGCCCTTCTCGAGCATGGAACTCTCACAGGAGACCAGATCAAGCAGCTGGTAAATGGTCTTAAAATTGGTAGTGCGCAGAATCAGGAAACACCATCTTCATCCTAACCCTAGCAGTGGATGGTTTGGTTGGTCTATGAACTTATTTCTTTGTTTTTTTCTTCTTTACTTGCATGCACAGTTGCACACAAATATAAAGAAGATGCGCATGGTCTGAATTTCTCTGGTTTTTGTTTTTCTGTTATGAATGGAATATGGCATGTTTTTTGGAATACTGTATTGTGAATCTGTAAACACTCAGTGCTTTTGAATCTCAAATTACATGGATGTAGTGTGCCCCAAGATTGGTAAATTTCTTTAACCTGTGTACAATGGGGTACAACCATGGTTTTGGGTACCGCCCGAGAAAACCGGTTACCGGGCGGTTACCGCGTTTCCCAGTACCCCACGAGAAATCAACTTCCCAAGCGAAAAAATCCAAATTTTTGAATTCGAATGAATTTTGAATGGATTTTTGACGAATTTTGTTCGGATTCAAAAAAATTCGTCCGAAATTTGCTCGGAATTTCTCGGTAACCGTGGTAACCGAGTTTCTCGGTGACCCACGAGAAAAAAGTGCCCCTCGGTAGCCAAAACCTTGGGTACAACCCTGCTGGAATCATTATTATTTTTAATTATATATAAAAGAGTTCAAGTACAAGAGGATTATACATTGTACAGCCTAGATTATAAGAAACTAGACAAAAGGGATGTGCATGTGCTAGAGAGTAGTGAACCAATTACAGGAAGCTAGTAAGTACTCCCTCCATCCCATAATATAAGAACATAATATACGAACTTTTTTTACATTAGAGTGTAATGTAAAAAAACTTTTTATATTATGGGACGGATGGAGTAGCATATTGTTTTATTCTACCAGCCACAGTTTGTAGTTCATTTTTGTATATATATTTACTCCCACTTGTGAAAAAAAATCTGCATTACTTACCCCCTCTGAAAATCTTGTTATTTTCCTGTTTAGGCAAATAAGATATCAACACCTACTGCAAATAATCCAAAAAAACACTCTCTACACAGACCAGCATAAGAGGCTAGGTGTAGTTCATCTTTTCAAGCCATAGATCAGCACTAGAACAGAAGAGGGTTCCTGTGAAGAAGCACAATAACACAGTAATAACAATCTGTGGCCTGGAATTCATGAAGAGCTTGCAATTTACAAAATCTGGACACTGGCGAACAGTGTATTACAAGACCAGGGACATGACACAATTGATACATCGTTCAAGCCCACTCGCTACTGGAAATGTCTATGAAAATAGCTAGCAGAGTCCACATAGCATATTCTTCGGTGCATACCGCATCCTTCAGTTGCAGAGTCAGTTTCCACCATCACTTGATTACAGCCCATTTGGATGGCTGTGCTTATGGCATAAAAGATACCCAAAACCTCCAAATGAAGCGCATCCGAGACTTGCTCCAGGATTTTTGTTTCTTTCAGGAAGCGCCGTCCGTATTGATTTTCAAAATTTCCGCCGTCCGTATTGATTTTCAAAATTTCTGGTGGAGGCCTGGACCATCTTTCCTTTTGCTGCTGCTTTTGCCTCCCCCACATTTGCTCAACCTTGAAGAGATGCAGAGTAAATAGCACTGGCGGTCTAAGAACTTGCACGGCGGGTGCACTTAAGTCACACTACTTGAAAACCGGAAAAACCCGTCGCAGAACTTGCGTTGCGGGTGCAATCAAGTCACAAGCACCAGCTGAACCGCGCCGGCGCCCGGTTTTTTCTGTTTCTCAGTCACGCGCCGCGCACGTGAGGCCTCTGGACTGCAACGTTTTTTGCACAAAGACCCACGATCCGTGGCAAAAGGCGATAGCCCCTATCCTCTGTTCTCTGCCTGTTCGTGTTCTTCGCCGATGGGAGAGGAGACAGGGGGCGCCGCTGGCGCGGCGAGCTGGTCGGCGGCAAGTCAGTCGTCGGCGACGACGGTGGATCCGGTGATGGAGTTGCCGATCCTGAGGACCGAAGCGCATGGGAGGCCGATCTATGGTAAGTTTTTCCCCAATTTAGTTAGGGTTTTCTCCCTTCGGCAATTTTGGGGATGGCAGCTAGGGTTAGTAGTGTCTGTTTTGAATGTATTTATTGAATGCATTGTCCATTGTTGAATGTAGGTTATGAATCAGTGAAATTCAGTGTTGAGGTGCATCATGGTGGGTTTTTTGTGGGGAAGGGATTGAATCTGACATATCTGGATGAGAAGATATGTTGGTTTGACAATCTAGACAGAAGAACTTTTCGCAATGATCGCATCTACTACATGCTAGCACAATTGAATTATCCCGATCATGAGAAAAGTATGTATTGGTGCCCTTTGGAAAAACACTTGCGAGATATGGTGGAAATCATCCCGGAAGCCGATCGTCAAGATGGCCAAAGCCTCTGTTCACTCAAAGGTCTTGGTTTTGTTTGTCGGACATATCGAAAACGTGAGATCAGGAGGAAGATGACATTGTGTTCAAAGGTTGCCTGTTCTACCCAAAGTTATATTTAGTCCACTTAGAAAGGACAAGAAGATGAAAACAGAGCTGTCGGAGGAGGCGGACAATTGAGCAACCAAAAGATGCAATTGAGTACAGAGGAGGCCGAAAGTTCGGATATATCGTAAAATTCAGAAGTTTCAGAAGAAGAGTATGAATGTGATTCAGACATAGATCCTACTTGGTATGACAGTGACTATGGAATGGAGGAGGATGATGAGGAGTATGACAAGAATGTAGATGCTGTTGTGCATGATGCTTTGATTGAGAAAGGCAAAAGTATTGGTGCTGAGTACTGGGCATGTTCTGGGACGAGATGATGTGGTTGAAGATGATTTGCAGCTGCCAGAAGAGGATGACTGGGAGAGAAAACATAAAAGTGACTCTGATGATGAGGAGTATAAGAAGAAAAAAAAGAAGGAGAAACCCATTTATAGGTTTAAATCATTTAACCCAGCAGTTGACATGGAAAATCCACAATTCAAGCTGGGCATGGTTTTTGATTCTGTGGAGCTCCTTAGGAAAGTAGTAGCACAGTACGCAGTGAAGAACAAGGTGCAAATTAGGAAGAAAAGAAATAATAAACAAAGATTTGAGGCAGTGTGTGAAGAGGGTTGCCCTTGGAAACTAGTGGCTGTTAATGACAATAGGACACAGTCTTTTCTTGTGAAGACTTTAATTGCAGAGCACACTTGTGAGAAGGTGCAGGATGTCAAAGAACTAACAGCCCCTTTCTTGCTAGCAAATATGTGGAGAAGTTCAGAGATAATGAGAAGATTTCTCTAGCTACATTTTCAAGGAAAGTTAGGAAGAAATATAACATGGAAGTTAGCGTACACAAGCTAGGTAGAGCTAGGAAAGCAGCATTGGAAGTGGTGCATGGGGATGAGGTGAAGCAGTACTCTTTGCTTTGGAGATATGCAGAGGAAGTGAGACATAGCAATCGTGTTCATCCTTCTATCTAAACACGGAGAATGGGCTGTTTAGTACTTGTTATTTTAGTTTGGCAGCTTGCAAAGTAGGCTGGCTGAAGGGATGTAGGCCAATCATATGTATTGATGGCACATTCATAAAGACAAAGTATGGTGGCCAATTACTCACAGCAGTAGGCATAGATGGAAATGATTCAATATATCCAATTGCAATGGCAGTGGTGGAGACAGAATGCTATGGATCTTGGGCATGGTTCCTTGCTACACTGAAGCAGGATCTTAACATAATGAACACTAGCACATTCAGTATTATGAGTGATAAACAGAAGGTATAATAAGTTAAGTTAAGTTACTGTTTAGATTCATTTTAGGTTTTGGTTCTTACTTGCACTAGTGTAATAATTATGTTGTTTTCTCAAATAGGGGCTCATAAAAGCTGTGAATGAACAGTTCCCTGAGTCAGAGCATAGGTTTTGTGTGAGACACTTGTACCAAAACTTGCACTCAGCACACAAAGGTGAGACAATCAGACAACAACTATGGACTTGTGCCAAATCAACCACTCCAACCTTGTTTGAAATGAATATGGAGAAGATGAAGGAAGATAATCCAGAAGCTTATGCTTGGTTGGAAGATAAGCCTCCAAATCAATGGTCAAGGGCCTTTTTTGATGATTTTTCCAAGTGTGACATTTTGTTGAATAACACTTGTGAAGTTTTCAACAGGTAATTCCACTAAATCCTGTATATGAATTTTGTCTGAAAATGAACAGTATCTGAATTTTGTCTGAAAATGAGCGATGGCGAATCTTGTCTGAAAATGTGGTGTTGTAGGTACATTTTAGAAGCTAGAGAACTACCTGTGTTGACCATGCTTGAGAGAATTAAATCACAGATAATGCATAGGCATATGACAAAGAAAAAGGAGGCTACTGAGAAATGGACAGGCAACATAACTCCAAGAATTAGAGACAAATTAAGAAAAATGTAGAGTTGTCACCAATTGTCACCCTGAAGCTTCAGGGATGGGTGTCTTTGGTGTCTTATCAAATGGCAAGACATACATAGTGGAGTTAAATATGTATGCATGCACCTGCAGAAGGTGGCAACTCACTGGAATTCCTTGCAGCCATGCTTGTGCTGTTGTAGACATGAAAGGATTAAACACAAAACCATCTGTCTTCTTGCTACTCTGTGCAAACATACTTGTCACTTATGGAGTTCAAGTATATCCTACAAGGGACAAAGATGAGTGGCCACATGTAGATCAAGACCTATATTGCCACCACTATATGAGAAAAGAGCTGGAAGGAGAAGAAAGAACAGAAGGCAGCAACCAGAGGAGACAGAAGATGGCACTAAACTCAGTAGACATGGGGCTATTATGCACTGTGGCTATTGCAAAGGAGCTGGTCATAACAGAAGTGGTTGCTCAAAGTTGAAAGCTGCTGTACTAAGAGAAGAGGAAGATCAACCTGATCCACATGAGCATGGCAGAACAGAGAATGTTGAAAGTGATCAACCTGATCATGGTAGAACAGAAAATGTTGCAACTGAGCAGCCAGAATCACATAGTAGGAGGGGAAGGAAGAGAAAGCCCACTGACAAAATGAGGGAGCAAATAGAGCAAATGAGGGAGCAAGCTAAGAAAAAGAAGTCAAAGATGGTTATTGATGAAAATGGGGATATTGACTTCCTATAATTCTAACTGTAAGTTTACATTAGTAATTACTAAAAAAAGAAACATAACAATAAGCGACATGTTCTTGTATGATGTGCAGACACATTGAGCAGAACTTTGAGGCAGATCTTGACCCAACACAGGTTGAGGAGAGCATGGTACATATTTTATCACATGAGGTACTTGTGCCACTATTTCACAATGTTCTATTCCTTCAAATTGCATTTTCATGAAAAATTGACATGACACCATTGTTTTTTTGTATAGGGAACAACACAAGGAATTCCTGTTACTAGGATACACCAAATTCCTGAGGAAAGTGAATTTGTAGTTGAGCACAGGGCCAACATAGCAGCTAGAGGAAGAGGAGTTAGAGGAGCTGCTGCTACACACAAGCACCAGCGCAGAGGAAGAGGAGCAGGAAGAGGTGCTGGTTCTGCACAAGCACAAGACAGAGGAAGAGGACACGGAAGAGCTAGTGCTTCGCACAAGCACCGAGCGAGAGGAAGAGGAACAAGAGGGAGAAGAGGAACAAAAAACAAGAAAACAAAAACAAAGGGACTGAAGTGGCTGCTACTTGGAGAAGGGTCTAGCAGATGAAGAATGAGTTGGAGAAGTGCTACTACAATGCATTTGTTTTGGTATTTTGTAACTCAAGTACTATTACTATGTCTTGAACTAGTTGGTGTGGTCTTTTGCATGCTACCAATCTGTCTAAACTTGTTCATGTAAGACAGCAAGCATATGTGAGAGTAGACTGGTTCAACTTGACAGCAAGTATAAACAAATTGCAGAACATTGTTTTACACACAACACAATAGCTAACATTACAACATTATAACACCGATGTTCGAAAAGCAGTGGTTCATCAACCAAACATTACAAACTGGTTACGCAATAACCAAACCGATAAGCCCGACAGCAAACAGGTACAAGCAAAGCTAGTTCAAATTACAATGACCAAACCGACAACACATATTAAGCTTGGCCATATTGACCAGGGCGATGCCATCTATCTTGCAGCGCCATGTGCTGAAAGTATGCTTGCGGGTAAGGTCTTCATCTTCATCAGGGAGAAATTGTTCAGCCAAGCCTTCAGTTAGCAAGGGGCCACTGTCGACGACCTCTTTCACATGCACAATCACTGGAAAATCTACGGTTGCACGCTCTGTGGGAGAATTTGGAGCCGGTGGTGAATGTGCATTCTCGTCGTCGGTCCGCTTCCATGGCCCCGTAGGAGTTGCAGGAACAGACACGGTGAGCAACTTTGGCACACTAGAAGGGTTGCGCAGCCACGCGGTGACTGGCAACACCCACTTGTCGGTGGCCGGGAGCATGTCAATGAGCTCGCCGTGGACACCGGCGAGAACCAGGTTGACAGTGTGTGCATCCCAAGCCTCCTCCGCAGCCCTCCAAACTTAGCAACGCCTTGTACTCGAGCTTCCCGGCTTGCCACGCAAGAAGCTTGACCACCTCGAAAGAAATCCAGCTGCCACAACAACGAAGCTGCTCCGACGCGTGCACCACACGAGTGCAATCATCTGTCGAGTCGGGTTAATGAAAAAATGGAATGGTGGGCAAGTGACCTCCACCTTAGTTGTCGTCCGTCGGACAAAGACAAGTGAGACTCCATCGCCGCCGCTAGTGCCTCCGGCGTCACCACGCCCGCGCTGTCCAATGATGGTGGCATACAGACACACGGCCATAGAAATCTTGCTCTATTGCCGCCATGCCAGCGGTCGCGGCGATGACAACCCGCCAGCTTCGGCCGCAGCTCCGCTCGCCACGCTGCCACACCTCTTGAGAAACATCGCGAATCCGGATGCGAGGCCATGCCACGGCGGTCACCGAAGACCTGCCATCGCCGACGCCGGCGGCGGCTCGGCTCTCGAGCGCCACGCTCTCCTCGCTGCCGCCCGCGCCTGCCATACTGCCCGCCACGATTATGGCGGCACCACGGCTACTTCCGCTGCCGCCACCGCTCGAGCTCCCGCTGCCGCCGCCACCGCTTTCGAGCTCCGCCGCCGCCCATCCGTCGCGTCGCGGAAGGTGTGAGAGGGCGAGCTAGCTAAAGGATTTCGTTTGATTTGGGAAATAGGGTTCGATGCGGTTTTAGATCTGGCAACTTTGCAATACGGCCCTCAGACGATATTGGGAAGGCCTTTTGTGCAAAAGAACAGAAAAAACCGGGCGCCGGCGCGGTTCAGCTAGTGCTTGTGACTTGATTGCACCCGCAACGCAAGTTCTGCGACGGGTTTTTCCGGTTTTCAAGTAGTGTGACTTAAGTGCACCCACGGTGCAAGTTCTTAGACCGCCAGTCCCTAGACGCTGAAGCACATACATATCGTTGAGTGCGTTCCGCAGACGCCAGTACACATCGCACCATTGGCGCTCCGAGCGTCCAATCAGCGTTCGCCCGATCTGTGGCGCTCCGAGCGTCCAATCAGCGTTCGCCCGATCTGTGGCGCTCGGCGTCAATCAGCGTTCGCCCGATCTGTGGCGCTCGGCGTCCGATCAGCGTCCGATCAACAATGTGCTAGCGAGGCCCTTCTCGAGCACGGTACTCTCGGTGGAGACCAGATCAAGCAGTTGGTAAATGGCCTTAAAATTGGTAGTAGTATGCGAGAATCCGGAAACACCTTCTTCATCCTAAGCGCCACACCTTAGAATTATTTCTTCTTGTATTGATTCTTTAGTTGCAGCACATAAATGTAAAGAAGAGCAGCACGCTCTGAATTCCTCTGGTTTTGTTTCTCTATTATGAAGGAAATGCTTGGAGTATTGTCTTTGTCTTTGTGAATCTGTAAAACTTCGGTGCTTTTGAATCTCAAATTACATGAATGGAGTATTGGTAAATTTCTTTGAACTTGATACAGTGGGGTACAAAAACCAACCCCATCGGAAGCATTATTTTATTAGTTAATTATAAAAGAGTTCATGTACAAGGGATTATGCATTGTACAGCCTACTAGGTTATAAGAAACTAGGCAAAACGGGTGATGTGCTCTGAGTGGTGAACCAATTATAAGAAGCTTGTAAGAAAAAAAGAAAAAAAGAGAGACTGGGAGAGAGAGAGAGAGAGAGAGAGAGAGAGATACAAGAAATTATGGCGAGCAATGTGTTTCGGCCCGCTTCACGGCCCAGTCCCCTCTCCTTCCCGTCATGTATATCCTGTCACTACTCGGTGTCTCCTTTGCCAGCCGCCGCCGCCCAGATCCAATCCAACTCCGCCGACGAGCCCATCCACATCATCAACGAGCAGCGGCGACCCCCTCCATCCTCCTCCGGCTCGTCGTCGGAGTCGCTTCCTCCGTCTTTACCACTTCAACTGCTGAGGTTAATCTGAGAATCCATGCTTCTACGTAACAAATCTTTGCTGCTCGTTAACTTGGACCCGTGCTTAAACTTAGATTGATGCTTGTATTGTATTGTATGTGTCACGCGTTTCTGGTTTGTGCAGCAAGCAGCCAAGGCCGTCCAATGGCTTCAGGGATCATGTTTCGACGTCTTCCCAGAACGCTCACTGTGAGCCCAGCACCAGCAGTGGCATCTGGTATGGCCAGCCAGCACCACCAGCTTCAACAGCGTGCACCAGTGAGTGCCACGTCCAAAGGCAAGGGCTAAACTGCCTTTGAAAGCATAGCGTTATGTCAAAGAATGTGTTGTCCGATATCCCGTTTCCGATTATTATCAACATCATATTATATATTCTGCTACCTGTTGGTTTTTTAGTCTTTCCTTGGTAGTAGGAGTTAATTTAGTTTCTTCTTCAACTTTGATGCTCAATGCAGGCAGTGTGCTCTCTAGAAGGTTTAATAATAGCAATGGTCTTGAAAGAAGTGTACAAAACTTCGACATGAACAATCCATCGCCATCTTCTGCTCTCTCTGACTACGCAAAACCTCTTGTCAGTCTTACATTGCAAACTCGAGGTAGCCGCCGTTTCCTTTCGTGCATTCCTGATGACTACGATGCCATCGACGAAATGATAGAAGAGGGCGGGGATTGGAACTACGATGTTTTGGAACAAATCGCAGAAATTCCCTCGGACAACGATGATTCGGAAGAGGACCAACATTGGGACTCCGATGATTCAGAAGAAGACGGAGATCGGGACATGTGCATGATTCCTGGATGTCAATGGATCTTGGAATCAACCACGAAATTCCGTGATGTCAAGGGAGCTGACAAAGCCAAAGCTTAGGTCGAGGACATAGTTCGGTACCTAAGTGATCCCAAGGCAAGAGACATCCTGCATGCAGGCTGATGTTTCAGCTTTCAATTCATCTTCTTTTTTTCCCCATTGATATTGATCGACTCATTAACCTAGCATGCTTAATTTGCAGCATTTCACGTGCCTAGGCAGCAAGTTTCCAAAGGGTGTTCTGCTTGTTGGCCCACCTGCTGCAGAGAAGGCCATGTTGGCAAAGGCAGTGGCCGGGGAAGCTGGCGTCCCGTTCTTCATATTCAGCGTCAGCCAATTGAACGACCTGCATGTGGATGATCGGGCTAAAAGTGTGACGAAGCTCTTCAGTGTAGCAAAGAGGCGTTCACCTTGCATAATATTCATCGATGGGATCGACGCCGGTGCAGGTGGCAGGAACTCAGATGATTCAAAGTCGAGGAGCCAGATCATAAACCAGCTGCTTGTCGAGATGGATGGATGCAAGCAGAATGACGGGATCATCGATCTTTCTCGCGGAGACCAGCTTCCCCCGGTCACTAGATAAAGATGCTACTAGACCCGGGCGTTTTGACCGTCATGTTGAGGTTTCTAGTCCAGATGTCGAGGGACGGCGGCAGATTCTCAAGGCTTGTATGTCAAAGGTACATACTCCATCCAGACAAGATAAGGCGTCTTATTAGCCTTCAATGCAAGACTCTGACCTTTCTCTATGATCCTTCATTTCAGTACACCTTCAAATCCGAGGGTGTAGATCTGATGACCATTGCGAGGGTTACACCAGGATTCTCAGCTCGAAACCTTGCAAACTTGGTGCTTGATGCTGCTTCGAAGGCTGCCCATGACGGTGCAAAAGCTGTTATGATGGAACACCTTGAATACAGCATGGACGAGATCATGATGGGCAGTGAGTGCGGATCGGCGGTGATACCTGATAACTGCAGGAAGATGGCTGCATTCCATGCGGGGGGGAGGGCCCTTATTGTTATCCACACGGATGGTGCTCGCCCTATCTACAAGGCTAGCATTGTCCCGAGGGGGAATACTCTTGGCATGGTGACGCAGCTGCGAGAGGAAGAAGATGTGTATAAGTTCTCAAGGAAGAAGATGCTGAGGCAATTGGACATCCTCATGGGAGGCAAGGTGGCCGAGGAGCTTATGTTTGGAGAGACCAAGGTGAGCTCTGGTGCCTTGTCTAATCTAAGAGAGGCGACTCCGCTGGCGACAGACGTGGTCACCAAGTATGGCATGAGCCAGCGGATCGGCCCTGTTTGCTATGGTAACAACAATGATGGGGAGCAGACGGCAACCTCGAGTTGGCAAGCGACAACCCTGATTGACCAGGAGGTGGAAGAGTTACTGGTCCAGGCTCGCAAGAACGCGAAAAAGATTATCACGGCGCACCGTAAGGAGCTCAATGTGCTAGCCGATGCCCTTCTCGAGCATGGAACTCTCACAGGAGACCAGATCAAGCAGCTGGTAAATGGTCTTAAAATTGGTAGTGTGCAGAATCAGGAAACGCCATCTTCATCCTAACCCTAGCAGTGGATGGTTTGGTTGGTCTATGAACTTATTTCTTCGTTTTATTTTTCTTTACTTGCATGCACATTTGCACACAAATATAAAGAAGATGCGCATGCTCTGAATTTCTCTGGTTTTTGTTTATCTGTTATGAATGGAATACGGCGTGTTTTTTGGAATACTGTGTTGTGAGTATGTAAACTCTCAGTGCTTTTGAATCTCAATTTACATTGATGTAGCGTGCCCCAAGATTGGTAAATTTCTTTGACCTGTGTACAATGGGGTACAACCCCGCTGGAATCATTATTATTTTTAATTATATATAAAAGAGTACAAGTACAACAGGATTATACATTGTACAGCCTAGATTATAAGAAACTGGACAAAAGGGATGTGCTACAGAATGGTGAACCAATTATAGGAAGCTGGTAAGTACTCCCTCCGTCCCATAATATAAGAACATAATATATGAACGTTTTTTACATTACATGTAGGGAGTAGCATGTTGTTTTATTCCATCAGCCACAGTTTATAGTTCATTCTTGTATATATATTTACTCCCACTTGTGAAAAAAAAACTGCATTAATTACCCCCTCTAAAAATCTTGTTATTTTCCTGTTTAGGCAAATAAGATATCAACACCTACTGCAAATAATCCAAAAGAACACTCTCTACATAGACCAGTATAAGAGGCTAGGTGTAGTTCATCTTTTCATGCCATAGATCAGCACTAGAACAGAAGAGGGTTCCTGTGAAGAAGCACAAGAACACAGCAATAACAATCTGTGGCTTGGAATTCATGAAAGAGTGAAGACAATGCAAAATTGAAGAATTTGAAAAACTGAGGAATTTCAAAAACGAAGAAAAACTCAAATTGAAGATTTCCAACTTTGGGTGGTGGCGTAACCCACCATATAAGAAAGCTGATTTCAGACACCGCGTACAATTGTCGTAGGGCTCTGAGAATCAATTTCTTCACACTTAGAGGGTTAGTCTTCATTGATTGAAGAAAAACATTACTTCGTGTGTTGCACATCTAAGTCATCAAGTCAGCATAAGTGTTAGGATGTGTGTCTATTTCAGAGAACATTCGAAGATTCTAGGATATTTAGCTCACGCCGCAACTTGCTAAATCTCTTCTCATCCAAGGGCTTAGTGAAGATATCGGCCAGCTGATCTTCAGTGCTAACGTGGTCGATGGAGATGTCGCCCTTCAACACATGATCATGAAGAAAATGATGACGAATCTGGATGTGCTTGGTCTTCGAGTGCCGAACTAGGTTATGAGCAATCTTGATAGCACTCTCATTGTCACAGTAGGATGGCACATTCTTCACGTTGACGTCATAGTCCTTAAGTGTTTGCTTCATCCATAGTAGTTGAGCATAGCACAATCCAGCAGCAATGTACTCAGCTTCTGCAGTGGAGAGTGATAGCAGTTCTGTTTCTTCGAGGACCAACAGACCAAAGATCGTCCGAGGAAATGACATGTGCCTGATGTTGACTTGTGGTCCACACGGTCACCATCATAGTCAGAGTCTGAATATCCAATGAGATCAAATGAAGAGCCCTTGGGATACCATAATCCAAGTGTTGGTGTGTGAGCTAAGTATCGAAGAATATGCTTCACAGCCTTATGGTGTAATTCCTTCGGTGTAGCTTGAAATCGGGCACACATGCAAACACTAAGCATAATATCCGGCCTAGATGCACATAGGTACAATAAAGATCCAATCATGGAGCGGTATATCTTTTGATCGAAGTCTTTACCATTTTCATCAGTGCATAGATGGCCATTTGTGGGCATTGGAATTTTGACCCCTTTGCAATCTTGCATGCCGGATTTCCTCAATACGTCCTTGAGGTATTTCTCCTGAGATATGAATATCCCATTGCGTTGTTGACGAATTTGGAGACCTAAAAAGAATTTCAATTCTCCCAACATAGACATTTGATATTCTTCACTCATCATATAGGCAAATTCATCACTATATTGTTGGTCAGTACAACCAAAAATGATATAATCAACATATATCTGGCACACAAACAATTCATCATCATAAGACTTAGTGAAAAGAGTTGGGTCGAGTGAACCGGATTTGAAGCCTTTCTTCATGAGGAATTCCTTCAAAGTATCATACCACGCCCGAGGGGCCTGCTTGAGGCCATACAGGGCCTTGTTGAGTCTGAAGACTTTTGTCAGGATTCTTTGGATCTTCAAAACCTGGGGGTTGAGCAACATATATATACTTCTTCCTCAAGCTTACCATTGAGGAATGCACTTTTCACATCTATTTGTTGTAAGATAATATCATGATGGTTAGCATAAGCAAGTAATATGTGAATAGCCTCAAGTCTAGCAACAGGTGCAAAAGTTTCATCGAAGTCAATTCCTTCAACCTGTGTGTAGCCTTGAGCTACAAGCCGTGCCTTATTCCTCACAACAAGGCTATTTTCGTCTTGCTTGTTGCGGTAGATAAACTTTATGCCAATAATGTTGTGCTTGTGAGGATCTGGATGTTTGACCAGTTCCCAGACGTTGTTGAGCTCGAACTGATGTAATTCTTCTTGCATAGCTTGAATCCATTCAGGCTCCAGAAATGCTTCATCTACCTTAGTGGGCTCTGTGATAGAGACAAAAGCAAAGTTCCCACAAAAGTTAGACAAATGTGAAGCTTTTGAGCGTGTGAGAGGACCTGGTGCTTCAATGTCATCGATGATCTTCTCAATTTGCACCGTTTGCAATCGAGGATGGCGGGTTGTCTTGAGGAATTTGTTCCGCATTTTCTTGAGAGCATTTTCCTCGGCACCATTTTCTTGGTCGCTAGCTCGGCGTTCATCACATTCGGAATGAATTCTTGACAAATTCTTGATGGGAATGACATCCTCAGTAGCTTTGAACTTGATAGAATCCTCAGGTGCTGGTTCATCTATCACAGAAGGTAGGTGCTCTCTTTGCGAGCCATTAGTTTCATCGAACCGCACATCTACAGTTTCAACAACCTTGTGGAGAACGTTGTTGAAGACTTTGTAGGTGTCTGAGTCCTTCCGTAACCAAGCATAAAACCCTCATGTGCTTTCGTGCAAATTTAGAATTGTGATGAGGATCTCTAATCCAACATTTAGCACCGAAGACTTTGAAGTAACTCACATTTGGTTTCTTGTCAGTGAGGAGTTCATAGGCAGTCTTCTTGAAGAATTTGTGAAGATATACTCTGTTGATGATGATGTGGCATGCAGTATCAATAGCCTCAATCCAGAATCGACGAGGTGTCTTGTATTCATCAAGCATAGTGCGAGCCATCTCCACAAGAGTTCTGATCTTGCGCTCCACGACGCCATTCTGCTGAGGAGTATAAGGAGCAGATAACTCATGAGTAATACCAAGTTCATCAAGATAGTCATCAAGACCGGAATTCTTGAACTCAGTCCCATTGTCACTTCTTATGTGCTTGATCTTCACACCAAAGTTGGTTGAAGCCCTCGAGGAAAATCGTTTGAAGACTTCCTGCACCTCATGTTTGTAAGTGACAATGTGCACCCATGTGTAACGAGAATAATCATCAACAATAACAAAGCCATATAGAGATGCATCATTCGTAACAGCAGAATAATGATTAGGACCGAAGAGATCCATGTGAAGCAATTCAAATGCTCGAGTGGTAGTCATGATAGTCTTCGCTGGATGCTTGGCCTTGGTCATCTTTCCAGCTTCACAGGCTCCGCATAAGTGATCCTTGAGGAATTTTACATTCTCAATGCCAATGACATGCTTCTTCTTCGCAAGCGTGTGCAAATTCCTCATGCCAGCATGACCAAGTCGTCGATGCCATAGCCAGCCTTCTGAAGCTTTTGCAAGTAGACATACGGCCGGTTGTGGTCTTGTAGAGAAATCAACAATGTACAAGTCTCCTCTCCTAAAGCCTTCGAAGACTTTGGAATTGTCAGCTTCCATGATCACAACACAACGATATTTTCCAAAGACAACAACCATATCAAGATCACAAAGCATTGAGACAGACATGAGGTTGTATCCTAAGGATTCGACAAGCATGACTTTGTCCATGTGTCGATCCTTTGAGATCGCAACCTTACCTAGACCCAATACCTGACTTTTGCCTTTGTCAGCGAAGATGATATGCTTCAGATGCGATGGTGATAAAGGAGCATCCATCAATAGATTCTTGTCACCAGTCATGTGATTTGTACATCCACTATCGAGGACCCGCTCATTGGCTTTGGGTTGATCATCCTGCAGATGAATTAGTGCAACTTACGAACTCATATACTTCATCAGTGAAGAATATGACATCAATATCATCAGATCAATTTCATCAAGCAATAGAACAGATAAATGGTATGAGGACGTGTGAAATGAAAGTTCATTTCATCATGATTAACTGCGTCCTATCGAGCCTTCGCTCAGTCTCCAAAGAAATTCTTCAGACGTTTTGAGCACGTCTGGAGACCTGACCCTGCATAAGATATTAGTTCTTTTTCTTCACCACCCACATCTGAAGGGGTGGCAAAGAATCCATCACTCTGCGAGCACCACATGAGAAAGGTGGCATAGAAGCCAGTCCACTTCGTTTCACATAAGAGGGGTTAGGGTAAGCATATGAATAAGGAGAGAAATTCTCCGAGGACTTATGAACATAATGATTTGAAGAATAATGCACATATTCATAACCCTTAGCTCTACCCTACGAAACAGAGGGGTTAGCACGATGATGATCATATGAGGACTTTGATCCTTTTGAGGAATTTGATCCATGTGAGGAATTTGGTCCGTAAGAGGACTTGGATCCATATGAAGATTTGGTCCATATGAAGAATTTAATCTGGAGTTCCTATTCTTCACAGGTGGTGTCAAGAGGACATTCACCTGAAGACTTTCAAGGCAACTTTTGGGAACACAGATTTTCTTCATAGGGGAACCGTTCCTGCAGTTAGTGCCAACATATCTAGCAAATACTTCACCGTTCTGATTTTTGAATAGTTTATAGTTGGAGTCAAATGACTCATCAGAAGGATGAGGAGATTCACATGTAAAGCCAGATAAATTGGATGGATCAACTGGAGGTCCCTTTGCAGCAACCCATGAGGTTTTGGGGTACTGCTCAGGCTTCCAATATGTTCCATCAGCATTGAGTTTCCTCTCAAAGGCAATACCCTCTTTCCTAGGGTTTCTGTTGAGGATCTGCTTTTTGAGCACATCACAAAGAGTCTGATGCCCTTTGAGGTTCTTGTACATGCCTGTCAGTACAATTCCTTCAGCCCTGCATCATCAGTGATACTTGCATTGTCCTCAGATGAGGAATTAATGATAGTAGAGACAGATGAAGAATTTGTAGCATTAGAAGCATTTGAACAGTTTCACGTTCAATGCACTTCATACATGGAGGAACAAATTCTTCCTGAGTAGCGCTGATTTGTTGAGAAAGTAATGAATCGCGCTCCTTCTAAAGATCTTCATAATCCAATCTTAGCTTTTCAAGATCTTGCTTTCTTTGAAGAAATTCATAAGAAAGCTTCTCGTGATCAGATAAGAGAGTGTTATGATGACCTTGAAGGTTGTCAAACTTGGACTGAAGTCTCTGAAGATTTTCAGTCAAGGTTTTAGTGTGATCCATTTCTTCACCCAACATATCATCACTTTTATCTAGCATGTTTTGAACCTTTTCAAAGGCGTTTTGTTGTTTCACAGCAATCTTAGCAAGTTTAGAGTAGTTGGGCTTGAGATTTTCATCAGATTCATCCTCACTAGATTCAAAGGAGGCGTATTTAGTTACCTTGGCACCCTTTGCCATGAAGCAATAGGTGGGAGCGTAGTCATCATTGCCTTCATCAGCCTTGTTGGTGAAGCCATTTTCTTCAGAGTTGAAGATAGACTTGTTGACGAATGCAGTAGCGAGAGCTAGGCTCGCCACACCAGACTCCGACTCCTCAGATGCCTCCTCGCCCTCATGTTCCTCAAATTCAGCTTCAGAGTCCATTTCCTTGCCAATGAATGCCCGAGCCTTCTTGGAGTTGCTCTTCTTATAAGATGAAGACTTCGAGGATTTTGATGATGAAGACTTTGAAGATTTCTTCTTCTTCTTTGCGTCATCAGAACTGTAATCCTTGTATTTCTTCTTCTTTGATTCCTTATCCCACTGAGGACAATCTTGGATGTAGTGACCAGGTTTCTTGCATTTGTGGCATAGCCTCTTCTTGTAGTCACTGGATGAGGAATCATTGCTCCTTGAGGATTTTCCAAAGCGACCACGTCTTGAGAACTTCAAATTTCTTCACGAGCGGTGATAGTTCTGGCTCGATTCTTGAGGTCACAAGGCTGCTAGCGAGTCCTCATCTTTAGACTCGAGAGACTGCCTTGGCCTTCAGAGCACGTGATCTGCCATAGCTCGAACCATAGAGATCTCTCTTCTCAGCAAGCTGGAACTCGGGAGTATTTAGCCTCTCGAGGATATCAGCGGGATCAAGTGACTTGTAGTCAGCACACTCTTGAATCATCAGTGCCAGAGTATCAAATGAAGAATCAAGCGATTTCAGCAATTTCTTCACCACCTCATGATCGGTGATGTCAGTGGCACCCAGCGCTTGAAGCTCATTTGAGATGTCAGTGAGGCGATCGAAGGTTTGCTGGACATTTTCAATGTCGAGTCTTTTGAAGCAGTTGAAGAGATTGCGAACAACGTCAACACGTGAGTCACGTTGAGTTGAGACTCCTTCATTCACTTTGGACAGCCTATCCCAGATAAGCTTAGCAGTTTCCAAAGCACTCACTCTTCCATACTGTCCTTTGCACAGATGGCCACATATGATATTCTTCGCTTGAGAATTGAGTTGTTTGAATCTCTTCACATCAGTAGCGTTCAGAGAAGGTGTGACTGAGGGAACACCATTTTCCACAACAAACCAGAGAACGTTATCAATTGCCTCAAGATGCATTCGCATCTTATTCTTCCAGTAGGGGTAGTCCGTTCCATCGAAGGTAGGACACCTAGCAGAGACCTTGATCATACCTGCGGTCGACATAACTAAAACTCCAAGCGGTTAAACCAAAATCACACAGAACAAGGGAGTACCTTGCTCTGATACCAATTGAAAGTGCGTTATATCGACTAGAGGGGGGTGAATATGCGATTTTTCTGAATTCTTCACTGAGGAATTTGCTGGTGAGGAAATTCCTAAATGAAGAACTACTTGCAGCGGAATAAGTACTCAAATGTAAACATAACAGAACACAAGCATGGTCATCATAATGGAATGAAGACAAGCACAGAGTACAGAAAGCGTAAGCACAGGATAGCACAGAAAGAAGACGGACAGACTGAAGAAATTGAACTGAGGAAATTGAGAAAGTCTTCAGTTAAAGTCTTCAAACAGATATGAACAAGCACACAACAACATAAATGAGGAAATAAAAGAGTTGAGGAAATAGAACCAGTGAGCTTGGTGAAGACAATGATTTGGTAGACCAGTTCCAACTGTTGTCTCAGTTGTACATCTGGTTGGAGCGGCTGAGTATTTAAACCCGAGGACACCCAGTCCCGGACACACAGTCCTCACCGTATTCTCCTTGAGCTAAGGTCACACAGACCTCGCCCAAACACTCATGGTAAATCTTCAGGTGACTTCCGAACCTTCACAAACTTGGTCACTCGGCAATCCACAATTCCTCTTGGATGCTCTAGACCTTGACGCCTAACCGTCTGGAAGAAGCACAGTCTTCAAAGGAAACAAGCGTCGGATCCACGCAGGATCAATCTCTTCAGTGATGCTCAATCACTTTGGATTTGTAGGTGTTGGGTTTGGGTTTTCCTCACTTGATGATTTTCGCTCAAAGTCCTCGGAGGATGGGATGCTCTCAAATGACAAGTGTCAGTTTCTCTCGGAGCAGCCAACCTGCTAGTGGTTGAAGGGGGCGGCTATTTATAGCCTAGGGAGCAGCTCGACATGATAAGACATAAATGCCCTTGTCTGATATGACCGTTAGGTGGGTAGATATTTTGGGACAGCTGGCGCATAGCACAGCAACGGTCGGAAATTTGACTCTCAAATTCCTCAGGGCTATCATGTTCCTCACTGTGTAGGCAATCCGCACTGGTGAATTCCTAACTCCTCAGTCATAACAAATTCCTCAGAGACCAGAAGAACTTCGTCTCTGTCACTGAAGAATATGACTGAACTATATGAGATTTCCAATGGCTTCACTCGAAGGGATTGGTAGGTGTAGGATTTTGAGTTGAGCATCACATGGAAATTTTTTCCTTCGTATTTCCTCGACCCCCTTTAACAGTACGGTGTTTCCTATGACTCAAGAAAGAGAAAATGAAACTACGAAAACAAAAGTCTTCACGCTTCATGTTCCTCGAATGATTGCCAAGTCTTCAAGGTTACACCAATTTCTTCACTTTCAAAGTCTTCAGAAATCCAAAGTCTTCAGTTGAAGAACTTCATTTTTAGGGGTCGACTTTCTCTGTAAGTATGAAACTCCTCATAGACTTATAGACCTGTGTACACTCACAAACGCATCAGTCCCTTAACCTATAAGTCTTCAATACATCAAAATCACTAAGGGGCACTAGATGCACTTACACAGATGCAGCCACAACAGCTGTTCAGTCCAGACCAACAACAAACAGCAGCTACAGCCTTCTCTTCTCCCCCCCCCCCCGCACAGAAACAACAGCATGACAGCAGACCAACACTCAGCAGTTCCCATAGCACCTCCTGCTCTGCAGCCAACTCGCCCAGAACGCCGCCCCCAGTCGCCTCCTCCGCGTCGCGCGTGCGCAAGAGCAGTCTCCTCTCTCTCCTGACCCCGCCAAGACCAGCCACCTTGCCGACGAGGGACTACGCCGCCACCGCCGGAACGCCAACCTGCTCAGATGCCATGTTGGGATTCACCGGATTATCACCTGCGCTACAGTAAACTCACAAGAGAAGTGGACTGGCAATTTTCTGGAAGACTATCAAACTCACAATTCCATTCCTTCTCAGAGATAAGTACACAATACATTTTACATTTTGGTCCTTGCCTAACTTCTATCTTTGCTTACAAGTACTACCAACACACAACAACTCTACATGCATATTTGACTGAAAATATACCTTTTGTTATACCATAATCACCACCTATGATTGTGCCACGTGTATTTATCCACCACATCGCCCAAATCTCTCAATCCACAGTCTGCTAGAGCCGCTCTAAAACTTTCCATTTGACTCTGCAACATCCACAATAGCTCTATATGCAGATTTGACTGAAAATATACCTTCTTCTCATGATTATACATGATCTTGTTAAAGTCGCCAGGGCACAACCCTGGGAGCTTAAGCTGCTCACTAAGGATGCGCAATAATTTACAAGTTATCCTCCTTTTAGAACTAACAGGATTTCCACAAATGACTGTGAAACGCCATCTGAAAGCATTTTTTTTCACTAGTTTAGCAGCAATGTGATACCTAGCTAGAGTAGTTGTGCAGTTCCAACTTTGCTTCTTCCTCTCATAGCAATTCCACTCCTCTACTCTCTCCTTCACAATCTCTAACCATCATGTTCCTCATTCCTAGCATCCACTTGAAATGCTCCATCCTCCTCTCATCGAGTTTAGTTTCAGATAAGAAGAGGATGTTGGGGGTGAACCTGCTCCTGGAGATCCAGAAGACCTCTCACTACCGGGCCATTCCCCAATCCCCGGCAGTTCCACACAAGGATTCTCATTTTGACTAGCCAAGATGTCCCAGCAGCCTGGCATCTAGTATTTCTAAGTTAGCATTTTCTTCACCCCCATCAGTTTCCATCTTTGCCAGCTCATCGACATTCATTATATCAACCCTTGATTTTGTTGGATTCCTTTCTTCCTCTCGACTCACTTGAAAGTACCTTGCTTCAAACTTTTTACTGCCATATAAACTTTATTTTCTGCTTTGTTCTGGACCCCTTGATCGTCCTCTGTGCTCGGTACATCTTTCCGCCAAGACGGCCCATCGCTACCCTGTTTACTGCTTGTGCTACTGCTCGGCCACAATTTTGCTTTGTCCTTTGAGCGTCTGGGCCTCTCTTCACTCAAGGCCCCCTTGCTGATAACAACTGTCCTTAGCCATGGCCCAAACTGCCGGGGCCCCGTTCTTGCCCAAGAATTCCGCAGCCATAGCAGAAGTCGGGAATATTCTCGTATGTGAAGGCGACAATCTTTTCCCCCTTTTGGTCGTCCCCAAGCGTCGTCGCATCCTCTTCATCATCCTTAATGAAGCATGTTACAAACCTCATAATCGGGACCGTGATGTCCATTCTCACTTTGATCCACATGAACGCCCCCGTCGAGTCAGCATTCACGGATGTATCCACCTCGAGAACCTTCCCAACCTGCTCTCCAACTAGCTCCCCGGTCTCTCTGATCATCGACCCGGCCAGGACGCCATACGCCCTAACCCAGATCGGCACCGTGTCAAACCTGTGCTCATCCACGGTGGTGGCTCCGGCCACAAAATCGTCCATCACCAGCAGATGGCCGGCGAAGCTCCAGGGCCCGGCATTTAGAGCCTTCTCCTTATCGGCGTCCCGGCGGAAGGTGAAGAGGAACCGGTTCCGGCAGAGGTCTTCGCACTCGACGCCGGAACTGGCGCTCCAGGCCGCCGCCCAGAGACGTCCCCACGTGCTGCGCTTTGACCGACTTATCCGAGAGCAGCTTGCCAACCGCTTGGATCTTGCCGCTCACCTGCGGGGAGGGGCATGACCGCTGCTGCCTGCCAGTGATCCTGACCTCCTTCCTTTCGGCCTCGGAGAGCAGCAGGCTGCCCAACTTCCCCTGCAGAAATGCTCTCCTCGAGCCCCACATTGGCGCAGTGCTGCTAGGAATCCGCAGCCGCGGCCACACACCGGAGCCTAGGCTTTTGGTGGTGCGTTCTCTCGGGAATGCCTTCGAATCCTATTCCTCACTCGATCCTTAACCCTAGATTTGGATTTCAGATGGAGGCGGCAGCGCTGGAACTTGAACACGGGTTGAGTTGAGACCAGACCTGGCCAAACGGGCCGGCCCGGCATGACCTAATCGTGGCTGGTTCGGCACGGCCCGTCGTGCACGTTTAATAGTCGGGCCGTGTCGTGCCGGCCCATGGGCGCTGCTCCTTGGCCCAGGCACGGCCTGATTAGTAAACGGTCCGACCCATTGGCCCGTTTAGCACGCTAGGCTCCACATTTTTAGCATGTTGGGCTGGTTTTTAGGCCTATTGGACTATATTTTAGGTATACATTTATAAAAAAATTCTGAAAATTATATTAAAAATAAGCGGGCGTCTTGCGTCTTGCCAGCGTGCCGAGCTCGAGCCCGAGCACGGTCCAAGGCGTGTCGCGTGCCGGGCACGACCCGTTTAGCCCGTGTCATGCCTGGCCCATGGCGGGCCGTGCCGACGTGCTCGCGGGCTGGCCTATTTGAACCGGCCCGTTTGGGCAGCTATAGTTGAGACGTGTGAGAGATTTTTTTTTTTTTTTTGAGAATGAATGGCGCCTTCTTCTGGGTTAATTGGGCTTCAACGGTGTCGGGCCTCTCTCTCATAGGGACGAGAAGAAGAGAGGCTTTTCGGCCCAATCTCTGCGCCGAGCTCCCTCCCCTTCTTCACTCGTCTCTCCTCTGCCAGCCGCCGCCACCACCCGGCTCGCCCGCGACCTCCACCTCGCCGCCGCCCAGATCCAACTCCCCCGCCCCCATCCGCGCCGTCGTCGCGCTGCGAGCCTCGCCGACGGCCCCGTCGTCCTCCACCTCCAGCGCGTCCCGCCACCCCTGCTCCTCCGTCCCCCGGTGACCTCGCCCGGCTCCACCCGCCACCGGAGTCGCTCCTCAAGGTATCTTCCTCCCCCCGACCACTTCTAGCGCCTCCCTTTTGGATTTTCAGTATGCGTATCTTTAGGACTACCTCAACTGTTGACGCTAATCTGAGAAATCGATGCCTCTACCTATGTTGCAAATCTGGGCTGTTCTTGAACTTGGACCCGCGCTTCAGCTTAGATTTGTGCTTGAATTTGAATGCCACGCATGTCGGATGATTAAGGACTGACTATTGAGAGTAGTATGGTTGCAATTTCAGTGTTTGCTGTTTGCTAAGGAATTGATTGATGAAATTCTAGTCAATGCGATGCATATATATATGTGTGTCATCGTGGCGATTGCTGTTTGTTTAATTTGTTCAGGAAACTGCTAGCTCGTGTGATGCTGCCATGTAAGGTTAAATGTATATTGTTTGTATGTTCTGCACAGTATGAAGTTTCTCATTCAAAAAGGGTTTCATTTGCAATTTCAGTGGTTGCTGCTTGTTTAGGAATTCGTTGTATGAATTCTAATTCTTGTGATGCCTGGATGTGTCATAGTAAGGGATGCAAGCGGTGGCCCCCATATCCCGCAAAACTCTTCAACCTGCATTTGGTTCATCACTAGCTGTAAAATTAACACTAAGTTTGTGTTTGTGGTATTGTCCCCTGCTTGCACCACCCTTAGTCATAGTGCTGATTGCTGTCATTTTGTTCAGGAATGCTACTTCATATGATGCTTCCATGTAAGGTTAAATATATTGCTTTGTATGTTCCGCATCCACAGCATCAAGTTGTTTCTCATTCAAAACGAATTTCATTTGATCAACCGAGCTAGATGATATGTATAACACAGTGGCACATTTCTGGTTTGCGCAGCCAAGGTGGTGCAATGGCTTCAGGCATCATGTTCCGACGTCTTTCCAAGACACTCACCATGAGCCCAGCAGCAGCAGTGGCATCTGGTATGACCAGCCAGCACCACCAGCTTCAGCAGCGTGCACCGGTGAGCGGCACGTCCAAGGGCAAGGCGAAGCTCAAAGCTGGGATGCCTCTGAGGCGTAGCGTCATAGCGAAGAAGGGGGGCGCGCCTGCCACTGCTGGGAGCGGCGGCGCTGGCCGTGGTCGCCGTGAAGCCATTGAGCGTATTACTCAGATTGCAGAGTCTTGCCTGAAGTCCTCTACTCCTCTACGGCACCTGTCCCCCAAGGAGCGTCTCCGCGAGGCAAAGCGTGAGGAGCTTGGGCTCATCTCCAAGGAACGGCAGCGTGAGCTTGACGCTGCTAAGGCTAAAGCTAAAGCTAAATCCAAGGGTGCCAGTGGAGGTGATGGTGACCGCGTTCTGATGGGTCCGCCGGGCCTTGACTATATCAGTCTTGGTCTGGTGGATGAGGAGGCTATCCCTGAGTATGAGCTGACAGTTGAAGATGGCCGGCGTCTTGCCAAAGAATACAGCCGTGTGCTAATGCGACGACACCGTGCACGTCAAACTGCAGAGTCAACGCTCTTGAGGCTCAAGAAGGAGGCCATTGCTGCGCTTCCTGAGAAGCTGCGGGCTGCTGCTATGGTTCCTGACATGACCCCGTTCCCTGCAAACCGATACATGGCAACACTCACGCCACCGATTGAAGGGTATATTGAAAAGGTGCGAGATGCTGCCAAGAAGTATTCAGTGAAGGAGAAACTTCGTTGAGTTCGATTCAACATGGGAGGAAAGAGTCTTCTCCATACAAGATGCGGAGAGTTTAGACGCTTTCTTATGCTCCTTTAATTAATTCTTGGCCTCTGTCTAGGTTTCATCACTACTTTGTGCTATTTTGGTCTTAGATAATCAGAATCTGGTAATAAGCCGTGACAATTTTTATTTGCAAGATCCTGCCATGTTCTTTCTGACTGAACTGTTTACTTCAGTTTTACTCCCTCCATTTCTTTTTACTCTGCATATAAGATTTGCCTGAAGTCAAACTTTGTAAAGTTTGATGGCTACTTTGTGCTATTTTGGTTTGTGATGATCAGATTCTGGTAATAAGCTGTCACAGTTTTTCTTTGCAAGACCCTGTCATGTTATTCTGACTGAGCTTTTCTACTTCAGTTTTGCTGTGTACCAGTGCATCTTGATATCATGTTGAGCTGAAAGCATTAAAGTATTTCCCTTGGAATGATGCTATGCTGAAAGTATGCTGCCAGGGTTACTAGAAAAATGGCTTCAGGCCATAATACTTGTTATTGCTTTAGTTCTGGGTTGTTGCATCCGTCTGTTAAGTAATCACCTTGTTCATTAAACAGCGGCGAGCATGCCAAAAAGGGGCATTTTCAGACATTAATAAGTTTGTGGAGCAGATTGAACATTCTGATACTCTATGGGAGCATTTTGTGTTGCTTAATTTTTAGTGCCAGCCACAACACGCGTACAATCGTAAAATAAATAAATATGTATGAGCAATTTATAAGACCATAATATGTCTATAAAATGGTACACAGCCCTGTTATCTGTCTTTTTTTTCTTTCTTTCTTTCTTGCTAATCTTATGTTATACTCCCTCTGTAAACTAATATAAGAGCGTTTAGAAGTACTCCCTCCGTCCAGAAATACTTGTCGCAAAAATGCATAAAAATGGATGTATCTAGAACTAAAATATGTCTAGATACATCCATTCCTCCGACAAGTATTTCCGGACGTAGGGAGTAGTAATCTAAACACTCTTATATTAGTTTACAGAGGGAGTATATCTTATATTCTTCTTTTCTTCCACTCACAAGGATAATTATATAGTACTATATCTCTTATATAGGCAGCTTATTAATGTGCTAGCATAAAAAAGTCTAGACTAGCTATATATGTGGAGGGATAATCCACATGCCACCAAGTAAACTACCATGCTCGAAGTACCCTACCGACCTGATCCTCTTGAAGTCACCACTGGCAACATCGTTCTTACCATCGTCTACCTTGTAGTAGATCTGGTCAGCGATGCCATTTGAGATTGTCAAGAATACCTTGTCACTAGGGACAACATCGTTTCGACCAAAACGACAATGGCGCGAGTAGTAGATGCAATTTCTCTCCACCCCTCCGCGCATGTTTGCTGGCACGTGAACCGCCGTAGAGAATCTCTTCCCCAAAAACAAGGCATGGTCACGCAAGCTTGTCACCTCGAGCCACTTGTGCTTGCGATGTGCCTTCAACCCGACGGTGCAGATGTCGATGAGTTTGAACACCTTGAAGAACGGATCGACGTTTGGCAACCATTTGCAGATCAATGCCATCACAAGCTCGTCTTGCAAATCTAAGATGTATCTCGTGCCACCATCGTCGGTGTAGTCGAACCATTGCACATCTACCCGACGTTCAGCAAAGATCACCGGTGCGCCGTCCTCGTTCAAGCCAATGTCGAACTTGGAGAGTGCCCTTCCATTTTTGTGTAGGCCATATAGCTCGCCATTACAGAAGGCGATGTCGGCCAGACCTGCCCTAGGGCAACCTTGTACCATCCACCCACCTTGTGCGCAACCGATTCTGCACAGCGCGACGCCGCAATCGCTTGTCGTGGCGGCAAGGATGCAACTGTTTGAGGTTGGCGAATCGGAGAATACAACTTTCCTTTCGATGGCCATGACGAGGCCATGGTGCTGGCTCTTGCAGACGACCGTGGCCTGTGCGTCGGCCAGCCTCACCTGGGCGTCGGAGAAGATGTTTGTGATCCTGAGCGAGCCCAGCGAGGACGAGCCCGCCGACGAGCAGCCTCCTAAACCGCTTGCTCATGAGCCGCAGTTCCATGACGGTGCCGTCTTCGGGGCAGTAGAGGCGCTTTACCCCGTTATCTTGGTGCGGCGATAGGAGCAGCCACGGGAGCGCCGCGACGAGTGGTGCCCCGTGCGCCGCGGTCCGCCACGCCCGGCAAACGGCGGCGAAACGTGCACGGCCGCGTGGGGAGGCGATCAGGCTGTAGATGACGACGAGGAGATCGTCTGGGCCACGCATGTGCGCCTATGCATACAAGAGTGTGCAACTCCATGATCGGACGTGGGCACCTCCCACAGCAATTTATGTGCAATTATGCAATTGTGTGGCCATGCATGTGCGACTATGCGGACGAGAGTGTGCAACTCTGTGGCCGGGCATGAGCACCTCCCGCAAAAACTCATGTGCGACTATGCGGACGAGGTTGTGCAATTCCATGACCATGTATGTGCGACTGTGCCGACGAGAGGGTGCAACTCGGCGGCCATGCGTGAGCACCTCCCACGATAATTCATGCGTGACTATGCGGACGAGATGTGCAACTATGTGCCCATACATGTGCGACTGCGCCGACGAGAGTGTGCAACTCCGCGGCCATGCGTGAGCACCTCCCACGATAATTCATGTGTGACTATGCGGACGAGATTGTGCAACTATGTGTCCATACATGTGCGACTGCGAGCGACGAGAGTGTGCAACTCCACAAAAGGAGATCAGATTCATTTAAAAAAGACAGACTAGGGGTCAAACTGCGTTGGTTGTTTTTGTTCCTGCCGTGCAAGGGATGTCATGTAGCAAACCAGACGTATGATATATGGAGTCTTCTACATTTTAAGGAAATTGGATGGGTCCTCCAACAGAAAAACAGAAGCCGGCGACGCATGCAACAAATCTAGTAGTTTTTGTTTTCTTAAATAGACTAGCATATACTTGTGTGTTATTTTTTCTTTCAAGTACGTACCAAGGCTTGTTTTCCAAGATAGTTGGGGTGTGCGGCTGTTATATAAAGCCAATTTAGTTCTTTGTAAAATGAGGTTAGTTTTGATGGAATAAACACGATGTGTTTTTCAGGATAGAGACCCGTATCAAGTTTTGGAGGGATCTTTAGAAAACCTCTATGTTGCGATTTCTCTTCATGGAAATTGTTTTGCGCGTGAGTACATTCGTCGAGATTGGTTTTTTCGTGCTGGGCCGCAAGGTTCAAACCCTCTACTTCGTATACATCGCGTGCGTGGGCGAGAGGTTGCTGCTACTAAAGGTGGAGTGTCGTGAAAGGTCGGGCCGCAACAGGTCTCGCCATCGAGGTTCGGTCTATATCAGGCAGGGTCGAAGACGGCGGGCAGCGTCGGATATGGTGGAGAACGGCGAGCATGAAGAAGGCCGTGGCGAACGGCTGGAGGTTCGATATGACCATGCGAGGCGACGGCGAGCACAGGACTTGCGTCCTCGTCATCTTGCCGAAGAGCAAGGCGTCGGCGTTGGCTTCGGCGGCGGCAAAGTAGAAGACGGCGGATTCGGTCGCTGGCCGAGGGGTCGGATCGAGGGCTAGCTGCGGCGACGGGACTTGGGGCTCTATGGCCACGACGGAGCTCCTGCAGCTGCTGAACGAAGAGAGAAAGATAGGTCGGGGAGGGAGAGAGAGAATGGGGTGAATCAAGGAGGCAGAGGAGGGCCGACGGGGCTCATATGTTGGGGACTTGGGGTCCGGTCGTCGGAGCTGCGGCCGTGAGCTGGTGGAGGCCCTCGGGTGCTTCTGCGGCTGAAGTAGGAGGAGGCCGAAGGTCCTGCTGTTGGGGAACGTAGTAATTTCAAAAAATTCTTACGCACACGCAAGATCACGGTGATGCATAGCAACGAGAGGGGAGAGTATTGTCCACGTACCCTCGTAGACCGTAAGCGGAAGCATTATGACAACACGGTTGATGTAGTCGTATGTCTTCACCATCCGACCGATCCAAGTACCGAACGTACGGCACCTCCGAGTTCAGCACACGTTCAGCTCGATGACGATCCCCGGACTCCGATCCAGCAAAGTGTCGGGGATGAGTTCCGTCAGCACGACGGCGTGGTGACGATGATGATGTTCTACCAACGCAGAGCTTCGCCTAAACTCCGCGATGATATGACCGAGGTGGAATATGGTGGAGGGGGGCACCGCACACGGCTAAGGAACGATCACGAAGATCAACTTGTGTGTCCTAGGGTGCCCCCTGCCCCCGTATATAAAGGAGCCAAGGGGGAGGGGGCGGCCAGCCAAGGAGGGCGCGCCAAGGGGGAGTCCTACTCCCACCGGGAGTAGGACTCCCTTCTTTCCTAGTTAGAGAAGGAGAAGGGGAAAGGAGGAGGAAGAGGGAAAGGAAAGGGGGGGCGGCGCCCCCCTCTCCTTGTCCTATTCGGACTAGGGAGGGGAGGGGGCGCAGCCCACCTCTTGCCTCCTCTCCTCTTCTCCCTTAGGGCCCATGAAGGCCCAATAACCCCCGGAGGGTTCCGGTAACCCCCCGGTGATCCGGTAAAATCCCGATTTCACCCGGAACCATTCCGATATCCAAATATAGGCTTCCAATATATCAATCTTTATGTCTCGAACATTTCGAGACTCCTCGTCATGTCCATGATCACATTCGGGACTCCGAACAATCTTCGGTACATCAAAACTTATAAACTCATAATAAAACTGTCACCGTAACATTAAGCGTGCGGACCCTACGGGTTCGAGAACTATGTAGACATGACCTAGAACTATTCTCGGTCAATAACCAATAGCGGAACCTGGATGCTCATATTGGCTCCTACATATTCTATGAAGATCTTTATCGGTCAAAACTACATAACAACATAAGTTTTTCCCTTTGTCATCGGTATGTTACTTGCCCGAGATTCGATCGTCGGTATCCAGTACCTAGTTCAATATCGTTACCGGCAAGTCTCTTTACTCGTTACATAATGCATCATTCCGTAACTAACTCATTAGCTACATTGCTTGCAAGGCTTATAGTGATGTGCATTACCGAGAGGGCCCAGAGATACCTCTCCGACAATCGGAGTGACAAAACCTAATCTCGAAATACGTCAACCCAACATGTACCTTTGGAGACACCTGTATAGCTCCTTTATAATCACCCAGTTACGTTGTGACGTTTGGTAGCAAACAAAGTGTTCCTCCGGTAAACGGGAGTTGCATAATCTCATAGTTACAGGAACATGTATAAGTCATGAAGAAAGCAATAGCAACATACTAAACGATCAAGTGCTAGGCTAACGGAATGGGTCATGTCAATCACATCATTCTCCTAGTGATGTGATCCCGTTAATCAAATGACAAAACATGTCTATGGTTGGGAAACATAACCATCTTTGATTAATGAGCTAGTCAAGTAGAGGCATACTAGTGACGTTATGTTTGTCTATGTATTCACACATGTATCATGTTTCCGGTTAATATAATTCTAGCATGAATAATAAACATTTATCATGATATGAGGAAATAAATAATAACTTTATTATTGCCTCTAGGGCATATTTCCTTCAGTCTCACACTTGCACTAGAGTCAATAATGTAGATTACACAGTAATGATTTTAACACCCATGGAGTCTTGGTGCTGATCATGTTTTGCTCGTGGAAGAGGCTTAGTCAACGGGTCTGCAACATTCAGATCCGTATGTATCTTGCAAATCTCTATGTCTCCCACGGACTTGGTTCGGATGGAATTGAAGCGTCTCTTGATGTGCTTGGTCCTCTTGTGAAATCTGGATTCCTTTGCCAAGGCAATTGCACCAGATTGTCACAGAAGATCTTCATTGGTCCCGATGCACTAGGTATGACACCTAGATCGAAATGAACTCCTTCATCCAGACTCCTTCATTTGCTGCTTCCAAGCAGCTATGTACTCCGCCTCACATGTAGATCCCGCCACGATGCTTTGTTTAGAACTACACCAACTTACAGCTCCTTTGTTTAATAAAAACACGATCCGGTTTGCGATTTAGAATCGTCCGGATCGGTGTCAAAGCTTGCATCGACGTAACCATTTACGACTAGCTCTTTGTCACCTCCATATCGAGAAACATATCCTTAGTCCTTTTCAGGTATTTCAGGATGTTCTTGACCGCTGTCCAGTGATCCACTCCTGGATTACTTTGGTACCTTCCTGCCAAACTTATTGCTAAGCATACGTCAGGTCCGGTACACGGCATTGCATACATGATAGAGCCTATGGCTGAAGCATACGGAACATCTTTCATTTTCTCTCTATCTTCTGCTGTGGTCGGGCATTGAGTTTGACTCAACTTCACACCTTGTAGTACAGGCAAGAACCCTTTCTTTGCCTGATCCATTTTGAACTTTTTCAAAACTTTATCAAGGCATGTGCTTTGTGAAATTCCAATTAAGCATCTTGATCTATCTCTGTAAATCTTGATGCCCAATATGTAAGCAGCTTCACCGAGGTCTTTCATAGAAAAACTTTTATTCAAGTATCCCTTTATGCTATCCAGAAATTCTATATCATTTCCAATTAATAATATGTCATCTACATATAATATCAGAAATGCTACAGAGCTCCCACTCACTTTCTTGTAAATTCAGGCTTCTCCAAAAGTCTGTATAAAACCATATGCTTTGATCACACTATCAAAGCGTTTATTCCAACTCTGAGATGCTTGCACCAGTCCATAAATGGATCGCTGGAGTTTGCACACTTTGTTAGCACCTTTTCGATCAACAAAACCTTCTGGTTGCATCATATACGACTCTTCTTCCAGAAATCCATTCAAGAATGCAGTTTTGACATCCATTTGCCAAATTTCATAATCATAAAATGCAGCAATTGCTAACATGATTCGGACAGACTTAAGCATCACTACGGGTGAGAAAGTCTCATCGTAGTCAACCCCTTGAACTTGTCGAAAACCTTTTGCAACAAGTCGAGCTTTATAGACAGTTACATTACCATCAGCGTCAGTCTTCTTCTTAAAGATCCATTTATTCTCAATGGCTTGCCGATCATCGGGCAAGTCAACCAAAGTCCATACTTTGTTCTCATACATGGATCCCATATCAGATTTCATGGCCTCTAGCCATTTTGTGGAAATTGGGCTCATCATCGCTTCCTCATAGTTCGTAGGTTCGTCATGGTCAAGTAACATGACCTCCAGAATAGGATTACCGTACCACTCTGGTGCGGATCTTACTCTGGTAGACCTATGAGGTTCAGTAGAAACTTGATCCGAAGTTTCATGATCAATATCATTAGCTTCCTCACTAATTGGTGTAGTTATCACAGGAACCGGTTCTTGTGATGAACTAATTTCCAATAAGGGAGCAGGTACAGTTACCTCATCAAGTTCTACTTTCCTCCCACTCACTTCTTTCGAGAGAAACTCCTTTTCTAGAAAGGATCCGAATTTAGCAACGAAAATCTTGCCCTCAGATCTGTGATAGAAGGTGTACCCAACAGTCTCTTTTGGGTATCCTATGAAGACACATTTCTCCGATTTGGGTTCGAGCTCATCTGGTTGAAGTTTCTTCACATAAGCATCGCAGCCCCAAACTTTAAGAAACGACAACTTTGGTTTCTTGCCAAACCATAGTTCATGAGGTGTCGTCTCAACGGATTTTGATGGTGCCCTATTTAACGTGAGTGCGTCCGTCTATAAAGCATAACCCCAAAACGATAGCAGTAAATCAGTAAGAGACATCATAGATCGCACCATATCTAGTAAAGTACGATTACGACGTTCGGACACACCATTTCGTTGTGGTGTTCCGGGTGGCGTGAGTTGCGAAACTATTCCGCATTGTTTCAAATGTAAATCAAACTCGTAACTCAAATATTCTCCTCCACGATCAGATCGTAGAAATTTTATTTCCTTGTTACGATGATTTTCCACTTCACTCTGAAATTCTTTGAACTTTTCAAATGTTTCAGACTTGTGTTTCATTAAGTAGATATACCCATATCTGCTCAAATCATCTGTGAAGGTGAGAAAATAACGATACCCGCCGCGAGCCTCAACATTCATTGGACCACAAACATCAGTATGTATGATTTCCAACAAATCAGTTGCTCGCTCCATAGTTCCGGAGAACGGCGTTTTAGTCATCTTGCCCATGAGGCACAGTTCGCTAGTACCAAGTGATTCATAATCAAGTGATTCCAAAAGTCCATCAGTATGGAGTTTCTTCATGCGCTTTATACCGGTATGACCTAAACGGCAGTGCCACAAATAAGTTGCACTATCATTATCAACTCTGCATCTTTTGGCTTCAACACTATGAATATGTGTATCATTACTATCGAGATTCAATAAAAATAGACCTCTCTTCAAGGGTGCATGACCATAAAAGATATTACTCATATAAATAGAACAACCATTATTCTCTGACTTAAATGAATAACCGTCTCGCATCAAACAAGATCCAGATAAAGTTCATGCTCAATGCTGGCACCAAATAACAATCATTTAGGTCTAAAACTAATCCCGATGGTAGATGTAGAGGTAGCGTGCCGACCGCGATCACATCGACTTTGGAACCATTTCCCACGCGCATCGTCACCTCGTCCTTAGCCAATCTTCGCTTAATCCGTAGTCCCTGTTTCGAGTTGCAAATATTAGCAACAGAACCAGTATCAAATACCCAAGTACTACTGCGAGCATTAGTAAGGTACACATCAATAACATGTATATCACATATACCTTTGTTCACTTTGCCATCCTTCTTATCGGCCAAATACTTGGGACAGTTCCGCTTCGATGTCGATCGCTTGCGAGAAGCACTCGATCTCGTGCTTAGGTCTAGATTTGGTTTCTTCTCTTGAGCAGCAACTTGTTTGCTGTTCTTCTTGAAGTTCCCTTCTTCTTCCCTTTGCCCTTTTCTTGAAACTGGTGGTCTTATTGACCATCAACACTTGATGCTCCTTCTTGATTTCTACCTCCATGCTTTTAGCATTGTGAAGAGCTCGAAATAGTCTTGTCCATCCCTTGCATATTATAGTTCATCACGAAGCTCTTGTAGCTTGGTGGCGTGATTGAAGAATTACATCAATGACACTATCATCGGAAGATTAACTCCCGCTTGAATCAAGTGATTATTATACCAAGACATTTTGAGTATGTGTTCACTGATAGAACTATTCTCCTCCATCTTGCAGCTATAGAACTTATTGGAGACTTCATATCTCTCAGTCCGGGCATTTCCTTGAAATATTAACTTCAACTCCTGGAACATCTCATATGCTCCAAGACCTTCAAAACGTCGTTGAAGACCCGGTTCTAAGCCGTAAAGCATGGCACACTGAACTATCGAGTAGTCATCAGCTTTGCTCTGCCAGACATTCTTAACGTCGTCAGTTGCATCAGCAGCAGGCCTAGCACCCAGCAGTGCTTCCAGGCGTAATTCTTACGTGCAGCAATGAGGATAATCCTCGAATTCTGAGACCCGATCGTGTAATTGCTACCATCATCTTTCCACTTTGCTTTCTCAAGGAATGCATTAAAATTCAACGGAACAACAGCACAAGCCATCTATCTACAAATAAAATAGACAAGCAAAATACTATCAGGTACTAAGTTCATGATAAATTTAAGTTCAATTAATCATATTACTAAAGAACTCCCACTTAGATAGACACCCCTCTAATCCTCTAAGTGATTACGTGATCCATATCAACTACACCATGTCCGATCGTCACGTGAGATGGAGTAGTTTCAACGGTGAACATCAATATGTTGATCATATCTACTATATGATTCACGCTCGACCTTTCGGTCTCCGTGTTCCGAGGCCATATCTGTTATATGCTAGGCACGTCAAATTTAACCTGAGTATTCCGCGTGTGCAACTGTTTTGCACCCGTTGTATTTGAACGTAGAGCCTATCACACCCGATCATCACGTGGTGTCCCAGCACGAAGAACTTTCGCAATGGTGCATACTCAGGGAGAACACTCCTTGATAATTTTAGTGAGAGATCATCTTAAAATGCTACCGTCAATCAAAGCAAGATAAGATGCATAAAGGATAAACATCACATGCAATCAATATAAGTGATATCATATGGCCATCATCATCTTGTGCTTGTGATCTCCATCTCCGGCACCGCCGTGATCACCATCGCCACCGCACGACACCTTGATCTCCATCGTAGCATCTTTGTCGTTCGCCATCTATTGCTTCTACGACTATCACTACCGCTTAGTGATAAAGTAAAGCAATTACAGTATGCGTTGCATTTCATACAATAAAGCGACAACCATATGGCTCCTGCCGATTGCCGATAACTTCGTTACAAAACATGATCATCTCATACAATAAAATATAGCATCACGTCTTGACCATATCACATCACAACATGCCCTGCAAAAACAAGTTAGACGTCCTCTACTTTGTTGTTGAAAATTTTACATGGCTGCTACGGGCTTAGCAAGAACCGTTCTTACCTACGCATCAAAACCACAACGATAGTTCGTCAAGTTAGTGCTGTTTTAACCTTCGCAAGGACCGGGTGTAGCCACACTCGATTCAGCTAAAGTGAGAGAGATAGACACCCGCCAGTCACCTTTAAGCATGATTGCTCGTAATGGTGAAACCAGTCTCGCGTAAGCGTACGCGTAATGTCGGTCCGGGCCGCTTCATCTCACAATACCGCTGAACCAAAGTATGACATGCTGGTAAGCAGTATGACTTGTATCGCCCACAACTCACTTGTGTTCTACTCGTGCATATGACATCTACGCATAAAACCAGGCTCTGATGCCACTGTTGGGGAACGTAGTAATTTCAAAAAAATTCTTACGCACACGCAAGATCATGGTGATGCATAGCAACGAGAGGGGAGAGTATTGTCCACGTACCCTCGTAGACCGTAAGCGGAAGCGTTATGACAACGCGGTTGATGTAGTCGTACGTCTTCACGATCTGACCGATTCAAGTACCGAACGTACGGCACCTCCGAGTACAGCACACGTTCAGCTCGATGACGATCCCCGGACTCCGATCTAGCAAAGTGTCGGGGATGAGTTCCGTCAGCACGACGGCGTGGTGACGATGATGATGTTCTACCGACGCAGGGCTTCGCCTAAACTCCGCGATGATATGACCGAGGTGGAATATGGTGGAGGGGGCACCGCACACGGCTAAGGAACGATCACGAAGATCAACTTGTGTGTCCTAGGGTGCCCCCTGCCCCCGTATATAAAGGAGCCAAGGGGGAGGGGCCGGCCGGCCAAGGAGGGCACGCCAAGGGGGAGACCTACTCCCACCGGGAGTAGGACTCCGTTCTTTCCTAGTTGGAGAAGGAGAAGGGGGAAGGAGGAGGAAGAGGGGAAGGAAAGGGGGGCGCCGCCCCCCTCTCCTTGTCCTATTCGGACTAGGGACGGGAGGGGGCGCAGCCCACCTCTTGCCTCCTCTCCTCTTCTCCCTTAGGGCCCATGAAGGCCCAATAACCCCGGAGGGTTCCGTAACCCCGGTGATCCGTAAAATCCGATTTCACCCGGAACCATTCCGATATCCAAATATAGGCTTCCAATATATCAATCTTTATGTATCAAACATTTCGAGACTCCTCGTCATGTCCATGATCACATCCGGGACTCCGAACAATCTTCGGTACATCAAAACTTATAAACTCATAATAAAACTGTCATCGTAACGTTAAGCGTGCGGACCCTACGGTTTCGAGAACTATGTAGACATGACCTAGAACTATTCTCGGTCAATAACCAATAGCGAAACCTGGATGCTCATATTGGCTCCTACATATTCTACGAAGATCTTTATCGGTCAAAACCGCATAACAACATACGTTGTTCCCTTTGTCATCGGTATGTTACTTGCCCGAGATTCGATCGTCGGTATCCAGTACCTAGTTCAATCTCGTTACCGGCAAGTCTGTTTACTCATTGCGTAATGCATCATTCCATAACTAACTCATTAGCTACATTGCTTGCCAGGCTTATAGTGATGTGCATTACTGAGAGGGCCCAGAGATACCTCTCCGACAATCGGAGTGACAAAACCTAATCTCGAAATACGCCAACCCAACATGTACCTTTGGAGACACTTGTAGTACTCCTTTATAATCACCCAGTTACGTTGTGACATTTGGTAGCACCCAAAGTGTTCCTCCGGTAAACGGGAGTTGCATAATCTCATAGTTACAGGAACATGTATAACTCATGAAGAAAGCAATAGCAACATACTAAACGATCAAGTGCTAAGCTAACGGAATGGGTCAAGTCAATCACATCATTCTCCTAATGATGTGATCCTGTTAATCAAATGACAACACTTTTGTCCATGGTTAGGAAACATAACCATCTTTGATAAACGAGCTAGTCAAGTAGAGGCATACTAGTGACACTATGTTTGTCTATGTGTTCACACATGTATTATGTTTCCGGTTAATACAATTCTAGCATGAATAATAAACATTTATCATGAAATAAGGAAATAAATAATAACTTTATTATTGCCTCTAGGGCTTATTTCCTTCAGTCTCCCACTTGCACTAGAGTCAATAATCTAGTTCACATCACCATGTGATTTAACATCAATATTCATATCTGTATATGATTAACACCCATAGTTCACATCGTCATGTGACCAACACCCAAAGGGTTTACTAGAGTCAATAATCTAGTTCACATCGCTGTGTGATTAACACCCAAAGACTACTAAGGTGTGGTCATGTTTTGCTCGTGAGAGAAGCTTAGTCAACGGGTCTGTCACATTCAGAGCCGTATGTATTTTGCAAATATTCTATGTCTACAATGCTCTGCACGGAGCAACTCTAGCTAGTTGCTCCCACTTTTAATATGTATCCAGATTGAGACTTAGAGTCATCTGGATTAGTGCTAAAACTTGTATCGACGTAACCCTTTACGATGAACCTTTTTGTCACCTCCATAATCGAGAAACATATCCTTATTCCACTAAGGATAATTTTGACCAATGTCCAGTGATCTATTCCTAGATCACTATTGTACTCCCTTGCCAAACCAGGGTAGAGTATACAATAGGTCTGGTCCATAGCATGGCATACTTTTATAGAACCTATGACTGAGGCATAGGGAATGACTTTCATTCTCTTTTCTATTTTCTGCCGTGGTCGGGACTTGAGTCTTACTCAACTTCACACCTTTGCATCACAGGCAAGAACTCCTTCTTTGACTGTTCCATTTTGAACTATTTCAAAATCTTGTCAAGGTATGTACTCATTGAAAATCTTATCAAGCGTCTTGATCTATCTCAATAGATCTTGATGCTCAATATGTAAGTAGCTTTACTGAGGTCTTTCTTTTAAAGAACTCCTTTCAAACACTCCTTTATGCTTTGCAGAATAATTCTACATTATTTCTGATCAACAATATGTCATTCACATATACTTATCAGAAATGTTGTAGTGCTCCCACTAACTTTCTTGTAAATACAGGCTTCACCATAAGTCTGTACAAAACTATATGCTTTGATCAAATTATCAAAGCGTATATTCCAACTCCGAGATGCTTGCACCAGTCCATAGATGGATCGCTGGAGTTTGCACATTTTGTTAGCACCTTTAGGATTGACAAAACCTTCTGGTTGTATCATATACAACTCTTCTTTAATAAATCCATTAAGGAATGTAGTTTTTGACATCCATTTGCCAAATTTCATAAAATGTGGCAATTGCTAACATGATTCAGACAGACTTTTAAGCATCGATACGAGTGAGAAAATCTCATTGTATTCAACACCTTGAACTTTGTCAAAAACCTTTTTCGACAAGTCTAGCTTTGTAGATAGTAACACTACTATCAGCGTCCGTCTTCCTCTTGAAGATCCATTTATTTTCTATAGCTTGCCGATCATCGGGCAAGTCCACCAAAGTCCATACTTTGTTCTCATACATGGATCCCATCTCAGATTTCATGGCCTCAAACCATTTTGGGGAATCTGGGCTCATCATCGCTTCCTCATAGTTCGTAGGTTTATCATGGTCTAGTAACATGACTTTCAGAACAGGATTACCGTACCACTCTGGTGCGGACCGTACTCTGGAAGACCTACGAGGTTCTGTAGTAACTTGATCAGAAGTTTCATGATCATCATCATTAGCTTCCTCACTAATTGGTGTAGGAATCACTGGAACTGATTTCAGTGATGAATTATTTTCCAATGCAGGATAAGGTACAATTACCTCATCATGTTCTACTTTCCTCCCACTCACTTCTTTCGAGAGAAACTCCTTTTCTAGAAAGGATCCATTTTTAGCAACGAATATCTTGCCTTCGGATCTGTGATAGAAGGTGTACCCAACAATTTCCTTTGGGTATTCTATGAAGACGCACTTCTCCGATTTGCGTTCGAGCTTATCAGGATGAAACTTTTTCACAGAAGCATCGCAGCCCCAAACTTTAAGAAACGACAACTTGGGTTTCTTGCTAAACCACAATTTATATGTTGTCGTCTCAACGGATTTAGATGGTGCCCTTTTAATGTGAATGCAGCTGTCTCTAATGCATAACCCCAAAACAATATTGGTAAATCAGTAAGAGACATCATAGATCGCACCATATCCAATAAAGTGTGGTTACGACGTTCGGACACACCATAACGTTGTGGTGTTCCAGGTGGCGTGAGCTGTGAAACTATTCCACATTGTTTTAATTGAAGATCAAACTCGTAACTCAAATATTCGTCTCCGCAATCAGATCGTAGAAACTTTATTTTCTTGTTACGATGATTTTTCCACTTCACTCTGAAATTCTTTGAACCTTCCAACTATTTCAGACTTATGATTCATCAAGTAGATATACCCATATCTGCTCAAATCATCTTGTGAAGGTCAGAAAATAACGATACTTGCCACGAGCCTTCATACTCATTGGTCTGCATACATCAGTATGTATTATTTCCAATAAGTCAGTAGCTCGTTCCATTGTTTCGAAGAACGCAGTTTTAGTCATCTTGCCCAAAAGGCACGGTTCGCAAGCATCAAATGATTCATAACCAAGTGATTCTGAAAATCCATTTTTATGGAGTTTCTTCATGCGCTTTACACCGATATGACCCAAACGGCAGTGCCACAAATAAGTTGCACTATCATTATTAACTTTGCATCTTATGGCCTCAATATTATGAATATGTGTATCACTACGATCGAGATCCAACAAACTATTTTCATTGGGTGTATGACCATTGAAGGTTTTATTCATGTAAACAGAACAACAATTATTCTCTGATTTTAAATGAATAATCGTATTGCAATAAACACGATCAAATCATATTCATGCTCAACGCAAACGCCAAATAACATTTATTTAGGTTTAACACTAATCCCGAAAGTATAGGGAGTGTGCGATGATGATCATATCAATCTTGGAACTACTTCCAACACTCATCGTCACTTTCCCTTCAACTAGTCTCTGTTTATTCTGTAGCTCCTGTTTCGAGTTATTAATCTTAGCAACCGAACAAGTATCAAATACTCAGGGACTACTATAAAGACTAGTAAGGCACACATCAATAATCTGTATATCAAATATACCCTTGTTCACTTTGCCATCCTTCTTATCCACCAAATATTCAGGGCATTTCCGCTTCCAGTGACCATTTCCTTTGCAGTGTAAACACTCAGTTTCAGGCTATGGTCCAGCTTTGGGCTTCTTCGCAGGAGTGACAACTTGCTTGTCTTTCCACTTGAAATTCCCTTTCTTTCCCTTTGCCCTTCTATTGAAACTAGTGGTCTTGTCAATCATCAACACTTGATGCTCTTTCTTGATTTCTACCTTCGTCGATTTCAACATCACGAAGAGCTCGGGAACCGTTTTCGTCATCCCTTGCATACTATAGTTCATCACGAAGTTCTAGTAACTTAGTGATGGTGACTAGAGAATTCAATCAATCACTATCTTATCTGGAAGATTAACTCCCACTTGATTCAAGCGATTGAAGTACCCAGACAGTCTGAGCACATGCTCACTAGTTGAGCGATTCTCCTCCATCTTTTAGCTATAGAACTTGTTGGAGACTTCATATCTCTCAACTCGGGTATTTACTGGAAATATTAACTTCAACTCCTGGAACATCTCATATGGTCCATGACGTTCAAAACGTCTTTGAAGTCCCGATTCTAAGCCGTTAAGCATGGTGCACTAAACTATCAAGTAGTCATCATTTTGAGCTAGCCAGACGTTCATAACTTCTGCATCTGCTCCTGCAATAGGTCTGTCACCTAGCGGTGCATTAAGGACATAATTCTTCTGTGCAGCAATGAGGATAAACCTCAGATCATTGATCGAATCTGCATCATTGCTACTAACATTTTCAACACAATTTTCTCTAGGAACATATCAAAATAAACATATGAAAGCAACAACGCAAGCTATTGATCTACAACATAATTTGCAAAATACTACCAGGACTAAGTTCATGATAAATTTAAGTTCAATTAATCATATTACTTAAGAACTCCCACTTAGACAGACATCTCTCTAGTCATCTAAGTGATCATGTGATCCAAATCAACTAAACCATAACCGATCATCACGTGAGATGGAGTAGTTTTCAATGGTGAACATCACTATGTTGATCATATCTACTATATGATTCACGCTCGACCTTTCGGTCTCCGTGTTCCGAGGCCATATCTGCATATGCTAGGCTCGTAAAATTTAACCTGAGTATTCTGCATGTGCAAAACTGGCTTGCACCCGTTGTAGATAGACGTAGAGCTTATCACACCCGATCATCACGTGGTGTCTGGGCACGATGAACTTTGGCAACGGTGCATACTCAGGGAGAACACTTCTTGATAATTAGTGAGAGATCATCTTAAAATGCTACCGTCAATCAAAGCAAGATAAGATGCATAAAAGATAAACATCACATGCAATCAATATAAGTGATATGATATGGCCATCATCATCTTGTGCTTGTGATCTCCATCTCCGAAGCACCGTCATGATCACCATCGTCACCGGCGCGACACCTTGATCTCCATTGTAGCATCATTGTCGTCTCGCCAATCTTATGCTTCTACAACTATCGCTACCGCTTAGTGATAAAGTAAAGCATTACAGGGCGATTGCATTGCATACAATAAAGCGACAACCATATGGCTCCTGCCAGTTGCCGATAACTCGGTTACAAAACATGATCATCTCATACAATAAAATTTAGCATCATGTCTTGACCATATCACATCACAACATGCCCTGCAAAAACAAGTTAGACGTCCTCTACTTTGTTGTTGCAAGTTTTACGTGGCTGCTACGGGCTTAAGCAAGAACCAATCTCACCTACGCATCAAAACCACAACGATAGTTTGTCAAGTTGGTGCTGTTTTAACCTTCGCAAGGACCGGGCGTAGCCACACTCGGTTCAACTAAAGTTGGAGAAACTGACACCTGCCAGCCACCTGTGTGCAAAGCACGGCGGTAGAACCAGTCTCGCGTAAGCGTCTGGCGTAATGTCGGTCCGGGCCGCTTCATCCAACAATACCGCCAACCAAAGAATGACATCTGGTAAGCGGTATGACTTATATCGCCCACAACTCACTTGTGTTCTACTCGTGCATATAACATCAAACCATAAAACCTAGGCTCGGATGCCATTTGTTGGGAAACGTAGTAATTTCAAAAAATTCCTACGCACACGCAAGATCATGGTGATGCATAGCAACGAGAGGGAAGAGTGTTGTCTACGTACCCTCGTAGACCGAAGCGGAAGCGTTGACGCAACGTAGAGGAAGTAGTCGTACGTCTTCCCGGTCCAACCGATCCAAGCACCGTTACTCCGGCACCTCCGAGTTCTTGACACACGTACAGCTCGATGACGCACCCCGAGCTCCGATCCAGCAAAGCTTCGGGGAGGAGTTCCGTCAGCACGACGGCGTGGTGATGATCTTGATGTTCAACCGTCACAAGGCTTCGCCTAAGCACCGCTACAATATGACCGAGGTGTAATATCGTGGAGGGGGGCACCGCACACGGCTAAGGAACGATCACGAAGATCAACTTGTGTGTTCTAGGGTGCCCCCCTGCCCCCGTATATAAAGGAGCCAAGGGGAGGGGGCGGCCGGCCAAGGAGGGGCGCGCCAGGGGGGAGTCCTACTCCCACCGGGAGTAGGACTCCCTTTCTTTCCTAGTTGGAGGAGAACGGGGAAAAGAGGAGGAAGAGGGGAAGGAAAGGGGGGGCGCCGCCCCCCTTCCCTTGTCCTATTCGGACTAGGAAGGGGAAGGGCGCGCGGCCACCTCCTGCCTCCTTCTCTCTTCTCCCTCAAGGCCCATGTAGGCCCAATAATCCCCCGGGGGTTCCGGTAACCCCCCGGTACTCCGGTAAAATGCCGATTTCACCCGGAACGATTCCGATGTCCAAATATAGGCTTCCAATATGTCGATCTCTATGTCTCGACCATTTCAGGACTCCTTGTCATGTCCGTGATCACATCCGGAACTCCGAACAACCTTCAGTACATCAAAATACATAAACTCATAAAGAAACTGTCATCGTCACTTTAAGCGTGCGGACCCTACGGTTCGAGAACAATGTAGACATGACCGAGACACGTCTCCGGTCAATAACCAATAGCGGGACCTGGATGCCCATATTGGTTCCTACATATTCTACGAAGATTATTATCGGTCAGACCGCATAACAACATACGTTGTTCCCTTTGTCATCGGTATGTTACTTGCCCGAGATTCGATCGTCGGTATCCAATACCTAGTTCAATCTCGTTACCGGCAAGTCTCTCTACTCGTTATGTAATGCATCATCCCGCAACTAACTCATTAGTGACATTGCTTGCAAGGCTTATAGTGATGTGCATTACCGAGAGGGCCCAGAGATACCTCTCCGACAATCGGAGTGACAAAACCTAATCTCGAAATACGCCAACCCAACATGTACCTTTGGAGACACCTGTAGTATTCCTTTATAATCACCCGATTCGTTGTGACGTTTGGTAGCACCAAAGTGTTCCTCCGTAAACGGAGTTGCATAATCTCATAGTTACGAACATGTATAAGTCATGAAGAAAGCAATAGCAACATACTAAGCGATCAAGTGCTAAGTTAACGGAATGGGTCAAGTCAATCACATCATTCTCCTAATGATGTGATCCCGTTAATCAAATGACAACTCTTTTGTCCATGGTTAGGAAACATAACCATCTTTGATAAACGAGCTAGTCAAGTAGAGGCATACTAGTGACACTATGTTTGTCTATGTATTCACACATGTATTATGTTTCCGGTTAATACAATTCTAGCATGAATAATAAACATTTATCATGAAATAAGGAAATAAATAATAACTTTATTATTGCCTCTAGGGCATATTTCCTTCAGTGATCCCGTTAATCAAATGACAACACATGTCTATGGTTAGGAAACATAACCATCTTTGATTAATGAGCTAGTCAAGTAGAGGCATACTAGTGACGTTATGTTTGTCTATGTATTCACACATGTATCATGTTTCTGATTAATACAATTCTAGCATGAATAATAAACATTTATCATGATATGAGGAAATAAATAATAACTTTATTATTGCCTCTAGGGCATATTTCCTTCACCTGCAGGAGATCCTCTCCGGCGACGAAGTAGGGCTCGGTGAGGAGCATAGACGTGGAGGAGTTCCTCTCCTGTTGGGCTCGTGCGAGCGGGACGAAGCAGAGCAGGAGGGGGATCGATTGGAGCTCGGGCGGTGCTGGGCAGAAGAGCTCAGGCTCCTGCGAGATTTGAGCGGCGCGGCTTGGTTGGCTCGATTGGATGGAGGATGAGATGGATGGTTCGGTGGTGGCTGGATTTGATCGGGCAAGATCCCGAGGAAGGAGGAGCCTTGTCGTTGCGCACTGGTTGGCCTGGTGGGGAGATCGAGGAGAGGCAGGTAGGGTGGCGGCGGCGAGGAAGATTGGATGGATTGGACAGGTTAGGGCTAGGGTTGGACTATATATATACATCACGTGGATTAGGTTAGGGGCTACCTCGTCCCTCCGATCGCAATCGGACGGTCGAGAAATAAATAGGTAGGTTGAGTCCAACAAAGAACTGAAGATATTTTAGGGATGTTTGGAGATGATCCGGACCCAACAGTCACTTGTGCCCGGTTCGGGTTCGGGTAAGTTTCAGACAAGGACGAGGGGTCGATGCACTGTGCAAAGAGGGGTTAGGTGGTTTGACAAGAGGGAGTCGAAAACCTGGTTGGACTCAGATCGGTCAATGAAGGCAAGGGGGACGCGGCAACTACAAACGGATGGAAACTTTGTGAAAACATGCAGATGCAATGCGCATGATGCTATGTTGAAATGCAACAAACAAATAAAACACACGGCGAAACTCGGAGTAGCTGGAAGTCTTCTGGAGCGCCGGTCTCAGGGCGTCACACCCCACCATCCAAATGAAAGTTCTGAAGTCAAGTCAACCAGTGATCAACATTGAAATTTCTATTCAGAGATAAATGAGTCACAAGTTGTGTTTTTTTTGTTTGGAAAAAGCGAATTTGAAGTTTCGAAGACACGGTTACTACTTCCTTCCATGTGAGGTAGACTGTATATTCATGTAAGAACCCTGAAGCTCCTTTGAGTATATTCATGTAAGAAACATAAAGCTCCTTTGTGTATGTATATTCATGCAGGAAACCTGAAATTTTCTTTGCGTGTGATCATGTAAGAAACCTCTGAACTCCTCCCAGAGGCCACGTCAGCTGCCAGCGTGCCAGATTTAGCCCCACTGGAGTTATCTGGACCAAATCTGAACCCGCAAACCTATGTTTGTGGAGCAGATTGAACATTTTGATACTTTGTGGGTTATAAACTATGCCCTCACCGTAATTTCTGCTTCTTTCATTTTGAGTGCAAGACATAACACGGGCACAATAGTAAACAGAAAAAAACTATCAATCCGCACCATTACAGAAGGCCTCGTTCACGCCAATGTTGAGTGCAAGACATAACACGGGCACAATAGTAAACAGAAGGCCCCTTCATAGTGTAGGCCATAGAGCTCACCATTACATAAGGCGATGTCGACAAGGCTTTCCCTAGGGCAACCTTGTACCGTCCACCCACCGTCCGCACAACCAACTCTACACAGCGCGACGCCGCATTTAAGTGTCATGGCGGCCAGGATACAACTGTCTGAGGTTGGCGGCTTCGAGAACACAATTTTCAAGGCATAGACCTTGCGGGGGGCATCACGACGGCCCTCGCAGATGACCCTCTCCTGTTTCTCAGCCAGCATCACCTCGGCGCCGGAGAAGAGGTTCGCTACCCTGAACGAGCCCATCGTAGACGAGACGACCCAACCGCCGTCGTGCCCGCCCACCAGCCACGTCCTCACCCCCACCCCCACCCCGACGGGCTTGCTTCGTAAGACGAAAACGGTGCCGTCCTCCGGGCAGTGGAGGCGCTTTATCATGTTACCATCTTGCCGCGACAAGAGCAGCCACGGGAGCGCCGCGACGGGTGGTGCCCCGCGCGCCGCGGTCCGCCACCACCGGCAAACGGCGGCGAAGCGTGCACGGCCGCGTGGGGAGGCGATCAGGCTGTAGATGGCGACGAGGAGATCGTCTGGGAGCGTGGACGACCAGCAGTGCTGCGGCGCCATGGCTGCGGCGCCTGTGCGCGCGGGCTTCGTCTCCTGTTCGGCGGCGGCCATCAGCATCGACATCATCGTTGACCTACGCTACCTCCTAATAAAGAGAATATACTCCCTCCGTTCCCAAATACAAGTCTTTTTAGAGATTCCAGTAAGTGACTACATACAGAACAAAATGAGTGAATCTACATCCTAAAATATGTTTATATACATCTGTATGTTTTAGTCCATATGAAACGTCTAAAAAAACTTATATTTAGGGACGGAGGGAGTATATTCTTAGTCTGTCGCTAATATTTGCACAAAACTCCCAATGTTTTTCTAATCAACCTGTAGTCTTTGATTTTCCTTTTAGATGTTTATACTCACCCTTTTTTTTCTTTTTGAGAGAATCTCACAAAGCTTTATTTAAATCGTCACAACGTTTACATGGATGAAACTAAGGTCACCGAGGTGTCCTAACCAAACATTACGGCCCATCCCTAAATTTAAAATATACTTTGCTAAATTGTGAGCTTCAAAGTTGAAGTTCTAAACTCATGGACAAAATTACATAAAGTAAAAGAACTGATGTAGTAAAAATACATGGATCAAAATTTCATGCATGATGACTCCATAGCTAGCCAGACTTTGCTGCTTGATGTCGTCCACCACCACCTTGCAGTCGCATGCAACGTGAATCCTTTGTTGGTTCAAATTCCCAGCGAGGGCTAATGCCTCCCGGACAGCAAGTGCCTCCAACGTCGTCGGATCAGTTATACCTCTCAGCACTATCACTGAAGCTCCCATAAATTTGCCATCATGCTCTCGGCAGATTGCTGCAACGTGAGCTCCCAGACAGAACGAATCGTTTGGCTTGTCTTGATCGATCTGATCGAACAAATATGTTTGGGGAGATAATACTACACACACGAAAAAAACAACAACAGAGTTTTATGGACCCGTCTGCATGCCCTTCTTTAATTGAGCCCCCCTCCCCCCCCCCATTTTCACCGGTGGGCCTGCCTCACTTAACCAAATCTCAGCCAATCAACTCTAACCACCCCATCAATCCCCCGGCCGTAAAGTGCCTGCGAGTCTAGCATTGCTCAGTTTGGGGCTACAACCTAGTTTCGAGGGAACCATTCCCGTTCTAGCCCATCATATTCGTTGTGGCTATTTCTCCTAACTTATCCTGTACAAACCTAGTTGGCCCAGGCTAAAAAAAGCTACATACAGCCCATTAACCTAGTGTTGCACAAAAAAATGTCCAAAACAAAAAAAAACAATGATAAAAGATAGAAAACATAGAAAATACAAAAAAATGGGTTCTCTTCACACAAATTTTGCATGTTAAACAATTTAATTTTTCCAAAGTAAATAAGATTAAATTTCTGAATTTTCCGCGTTAAAAATACATTTCAATGGTTTAAAAAAATTGCCACATGTATTGAAAATCATAGAGATGCATATGAACATAAGAAAATTCAAAAATTGCCGTCTTTTGGTAGAATAGTGCTTTGAAATGACCGTAAGAAAAATAAATAAAAGTTGCCACGTGTCACATAAGTTAGCTCGTACGTAGGAGTACTTGTGAGCTTATATATAATGTAAAAATAAATCGTTTAAACCGTGGTGTGATTCCACGGTCGTTTGGAGGCTGTTAATAAAAAAATGTCTCTCGAGTGAGTGTGACGGGGGCCCAGCTGTCAGAGTGAGACGGAACTTGGTTCACATCCCCATCTTTCCTAGTCCAAGTGTGATCTCCAAGCAATGAAAAAAAATGTGGAAATTAATAAACTTCGCTTAAACCTCGTCCGTCCGGTCGTTCCGACGACCGATGCTGCTCCCGCACCGGAGACCCAGCCACCGTCTTCTCCGGCAGCAGCCGCCCCTGCCCACGCCCCCATCCCGAACGCCGCCGCCGCCCCGTCGCCGCGTCCCTCCTGCGGAGGCTCCGCCACCACCTCGCCGCCGCGCCCCTACCCTCGACCCGTCGGCCTACGCGGGCCTCCTCCGGGCCGCGTCGAGGGGGCGGTCGCTGCCGCTGGCCAGGCTCACCCACTCCCACATGCTCCGCGCCGGCTTCCATCCGGGCCTCTTCCTCCGCAACAACCTCCTCGCCGCCTACTGCCGCGGCGGCGACATGCGCCACGCCCGCCTCCTGTTCGACGGAATGCCGCGCCGGGACGCCGTGTCCTGGAACACCCTCATCGCGGGATACTCCAGCCAGGGCGGGGCCGGCGCGCGCCTCTCGCTCGCCGCCTTCCGGGACGCGCGGGCCGGCGGCGTCCGGGCGGACAGGTTCACCTACGCCGCGGTGCTGGCGGCGTGTGGCAGGGCCGGGGACTGGAGGCACGGCCGGGCGGCGCACGGGCTGGCCGTGGTGAGTGGGCTTGCGCAGGACGTGTTCCTGACCAACTCCGTCATCGACATGTACGCCAAATGCGGGATGATCGACGAGGTGAGGCTGGTGTTCGACCGGGCTGAGGAGCGGGACGAGGCGTCGTGGAACCTGCTGCTGTCGGCATACGTGCGCATGGGGTGGCCGGAGGTGGCCGTGCACGTGCTCGTCTGGATGCATCGGTCAGGGGTCAAGCTTGATAGCTTTGCCTTGGGCGGGATCCTCAAGGCTTGCTCCGAGCTCCAGGGCTCCGAGGATGTCCGGAGGATGCTGCATGGCTGCGTGGTTAAGGTTGGTTTGGACTTGGATATGTTCGTTGGGAGTGCCATGGTGGACATGTATGCCAAGAACGGTGGACTTGAGGAGGCGATCAAGGTGTTTGACTGCATCCCGAATCAGAATGCGGTGGTCTACGGTGCCATGATCGCGGGGTTCGCTCGCTTAGGTAATGACCCTTGCCCTGAGATTAGAATCGAAGCTGTCAGGCTTTTCTCAGACTTGCTCCGGATGAGTGTAAAACCGTCCAGGTTTACTTTCAAGAGTGTGCTCGAAGTCTGCAATTTGACCAATGCGCTGCACTGTGGGAGGCTGATACACGCTCATGTTGTATTCAATGGGTTTCAGGACGATGAATTCATAGCAAATGCTCTGATCAACTTGTACTCCAAAGCACGGTCAGTAAGTGACAGTCTGAGGTGCTTCCAGATGACTCCCAGGCAAGATGTTGTCACATGGACATCCATGATTACAGCATTCGCGCATGATGAGAATTTTGAGAAGGCACTAGGCCTGTTCCTAGAGTTTCTTTCTGTTGGAAAAGAGCCAGATCAGTTCACCTTATCGAGTGTGATGAATGCCTGTGCTGCTCTGAGTCTACCAGCAACCTGTAAGCAGATACACTGTTATACGGTCAAATCTGGACTCGGTCAGTTCACTGTGTGCGGCAATTCTCAGATTTCTATGTATAGGAATATAGGTGATGTTGAGGCTTCAAAGAAGACATTCGAGCAGATTACATGTCTGGATATATTCTCATGGTCCGCAATGATTTTGAGCTACGCAGTCCATGGCCATGAAGGCGAGGCTCTAGTGCTCCTGGAGAAGATGAAGGATTACAGTGTCATGATAAATGATATTGCTTTTCTTGCCGTTCTCATTGCTTGCAGCCAGCAGGGGCTGGCAGACCAAGGTTTCAGGTACATACTCTTGCAAAGTAATGATTGACCTGACTATTTGTTTTTTCTCAAAAAGTGCTTTGTCTTCCTCCTGTGAATTTTTAATATCCTCATGTGTATTATATGTGCTAGCAACTTATGAAGGACCTTTCTAATTTACATTAAACGTTCAATACTCAAGTCGTCCTACACAGAAAGTATATGCCATAGCAAGGGAGATATGACAGTCTGGGAATTGTGTTGAGCAATGCAACATAGCTAAGTGTAGCTCCAAAAATCGATTTGCCAAATGCCCCACATTCTTGCTCCAAAAAGACATGTTAAATTAGCTATTTACTTGCGCCAAACCTAGGGGTTACCTATATTGTGATATCATACCCCCTCCAGATTGGAAATGTAGCTTGCGTTCAGTTTCTCATGTGAACTATATTTATACCTTTCCTAATTACCAATGTACAGGGACTGGTAAGATCATCAGACTTGAAGTAACACCGCCAATGCCGGTCCCAAGCCCGGATGCAAAAGGTGGAGGGTTCAAGTTTGACATACCTTTCCTGAACACAATTATGTACACTCAGAACTAAAGTTTATGATGCTAATTGAAGAATGTGCTCTAAAGGAACGTTATAAATAAGGCAGTCTCCTCTATTTCTGGCACTTCTATCCAACTTTTCAACAATGTTCACAATTCATCAAGTATCTTTCTTTTTGTAATGCAGGCACTATGAGAGCATGCTATCAGATTATGCCTGTTCACCAGATACGAAGCACAAAGCTTGCGTAGTTGACCTCCTTGGACGTGTTGGTAAGATGTCTGAGGCTGAAGATTTCATAATGGGGTCTGGATCAGAAAATGACCCAATACTTTGGCATGCACTGTTGCGTGCATGCAGAATCCATGGAGACAAAGAGAGGGGTATAAAAACCGGAGAGAAATTAATGGAACTCGAGCCCTTCGCTGTTACTTCATATGTGGTGCTGTACAACCTCTACATGGATGCCGGCAAAATCTCATTGGCTATGAAGACGAGAGGCCTGATGAGAGAGCGAGGCATGAGTAAGGAAGCCGGGATTAGTTGGGCCGAGTTTGGGGGATCCATCCATCATTTTACTGACGGAAATAACTCCTGCCCACACAATAATGCAGTTCATGCCAGAATAGAAGAATTGCTGGTCAGTGTGAAACAGAAGACTGAGCGTGGTGGAACGGACATTTGGGAATTAGGATTCCAGAGCAGAAAGGATGGCGAGACCTCACTCGCCAGACATGGTGAACTGCTGGCGGTGGCTCTTGGGCTGTCCAGTTTGCCATCTGCTGCTCCTGTAACAATTATGAAGAACCAGAGGATATCCTGGGAAAGCCATGAAACACTGAAGTTGCTATCAGCAAGGGAAAACAGGGGAATAATTGTCAGAGATCCGACTCATTTTCATCGTTTTGATCAAGGTTCGTGCTCTTGCAGAGACTACTGGTAGACATAAGTGATATATAATCTTGGGAGTATAGACCTTAGAAGGGTCAGTGGATCAGTTTGGCCATTCTTGCAGCTGAGGTTGAAACTGGTGTCTGGCAGTTGAGATCGAAGGAATGAGAGGATTACAGTAAAGTGTGCAGTGTCATTCCACTGAACAGAAGCTGTGTCATTCCACTGAACAGAAGCTGTGAACATGTAGCATACGATTGTGCTTGATGATATCCAACTCCAGCCACGCATCACTTTGCTATTAAGCATCACACGTCTCGAGCTGTTCATCTCTGCTGAAACCGTGGGATTGCTGGAGATGTGAAGGCAGAGCTGCTTCTCTGCATCTCAGCTAGAACTGTGGCTTAATTGTATATACTTGGGGCATTTTTGTGAGCAAAATGTGCTGACCTGAACAGCCGGTAGCTGCTGTTTTGCGCCATGGTCGTATCTGAGGCCCATCTGCAGCACGTACACTGTAGTCACACCGCTGTAGAAGCTGTGGTCAGAAGTGTTAATGCTGAGAAGTTCCTGATGGGCAGAAAAGCTCATTGGGAAACGAATGATGCGCTACAATCTCACCAAGATGAAAGAATTTGCCGGGTTTTTTTTTTTTTGCACAGGCTGACGTAGGTTACAGGTATAGTTGTAAACACATGCTACGTTTATGCATGTAACTTATGATATTTTTACATGGCTGTTGAGCTGAAATTGCATTTATATACCCTTGTGCTTTAGATCCTTTGTGTACATTCGTGTTTTAGATCCAAATGTAGGAGTTTTTACTGATTCAAAATACATCATTCTCTTCAGACTTAAGAAACAAAATTCATATATAATAAAAAGAAATAATCTCCTTAGGTCAGAACTATTTAGCCTCTCACCTTTTAGGGTGAAGGAGGTGTTTCACAGGGTTGTGCTGTGTGTGTAGTTACCATATTGTATAGGGGCTTCTTTGCTTATTTCCCTCTTGTGTGTATGTACTGGCTGTTAGCCCTGGAATTTTTAACACCTACTCCCTCCGTCCCAAAATTCTTGTCTTAGATTTGTCTAGATACGGATGTACTTAATACTAAAACATGACTTGATACATTCGTATTTAGACAAATTTAAGACAAGAATTTTGGGACTGTTTTAGTATTAAGTACATCCGTATCTAGACAAATCTAAGACAAGAATTTTGGGACGGAGGGAGTATATCACAGATGATTATACTAAAATACTAGTAGGTAATTATTTTATGATTCATAGCACCTGTTGTTTTATGATTCAAAGTTTCAAACACACAATATGCAAAAGTGCAAAACACTTCAGACTTGTGTAAAACAAAAAGTCAGAGACATCCAGACCGTACATCTGCTTTGCATTTGTTAGCATGCAGCTAAAGGATCAAAAGAAGTTGAAAAAACTTGTTAGGACAAAACTGTTTTGCTTCTCTGTTGTTTTCTCATTTAATTAGTTGGCGATACAAGTTCATTTATCTGGTCTCCAGTGAGAGTTCCGTGCTCGAGAAGGGCATTGGCTAGCACATGAAGCTCCTTGCTGTGCGCCGTGACAATCTTCTTCGCGTTCTTGTAAGCCTTGCCAAGCAATTCTCTCACCTCCTCATCGGCCAGAGCCATCGTATGCCCACTCGCAGTCGCTGCCTTCTTCCCACCGCCACCTTCACTGTCGTTGCCGTAGGAAACAAGGCCGACCAGCTCGCTCATACCATACTTGGTGACCATATCTTTGGCCAGTTTAGTCGCCTCGCTTAGATCAGACACGGCGCCAGAGCTCACCTCGCTCTCTCCAAATATAAGCTCCTCAGCCACCCTGCCTCCCATGAGTATGTCCAATTTGGCCAGCATCTTCTTCCTTGAGACTTTGTACACATCTTCTTCCTCCGGCAACTGCGTCACCATGCCGAGAGCGTTCCCCCTCGGGACAATGGTAGCCTTGTGGATTGTGTGAGCACCGTCCGTGTGGATAGCAACAAGGGCCCTCCCTCCCTCGTGGTATGCAGTCATCTTCCTGCAATTATCAGGTAACACTGCCGATTTTCGTTCGCTGCCCATCATGATCTTGTCCTTGGCGTATTCAATGTGATCCATTGTAACAGCTTCTGCCTTATCCTTGGCAGCCTTCAGGGCAGCGTCATTCACCAAATTTGTAAGGTCTGCACCTGAGAATCCCGGTGTCCCCCTCGCAATGCTCATCAGATTCACACCCTTGGCTTTGACCTGAAAAGAAGGATCATATAGAGAAAGGTCAAAGTCTTGCAGTGAAGACTACGAAGACACCTTATCTTTTTGGACAGAGTATGTACCTTTGCCATGCAAGCCTTGAGAATCTGTCGTCGACCCTCGACATCTGGACTAGGAACCTGAACATGACGGTCAAAACGCCCAGGTCTAGTAGCAGCCTTATCCAGCGATTGGGGGAAGTTGGTCGCCCCGAGAACAATGATCCCGTCATTCTGCTTGAAGCCATCCATCTCAACAAGCAGCTGGTTCAGGGTCTGGCTCCGCGACTCTGAAATGTCTGAGTTCCAGCTACCGGCAATGGCGTCGATCTCATCGATGAATATTATGCAAGGGGATCGCCTTTTTGCTGCACTGAAGAGCTCTCTCACTCTTTGAGCCCCAACACCCACATACTTCTCGTCGAATTCGCTGCCGCTGCACGCGAAGAACGGGACGCCGGCTTCCCCGGCCACAGCCCTCGCCAACATGGTCTTCCCTGTGCCTGGTGGGCCAGAAAGCAGAACACCCTTTGGAAGCTTGCCACCAAGGCGCGTGAAATACTGTGAAATCAAGCAATGATAGAATCAACATCAAGAAAGAAAAGAAGGAAAGTTTAGTTGACAACACCAGCCAGGCTGCCTGCATGCAGGGGTTTGCTAGCTGATGATGGCGACGTGTCGCTATCACCTTGGGATTTTTCAGGTACTGGACAATGTCCTCGAGCTCAGCCTTGGCTTCGTTGACTCCCTTGACATGACTGAATCTCGTGGTTGGTTTCGTGGACACGTCATTCGAGTCATCCAATCGGTCGAATGTGCCCTGCTTAACCAGTCTGTCAGCCAGACCATTGCCGTAATAGATCACAAGGCCGGTGGCTGCAATGGTCCGCAGGGTAGGCCAAAGCTCCTTGATCAACTGGTCTTTGAACGCCGTGTCGAACGATGACGACTCACCTGCGCGCAAAAAAGAAAAAACCAAGCTGTGGAACAAATTGCGCGTTGGTGGGATCAAACAAAAAGAAGAATGGCAGCGAAAGAAACCTCCAGTGTGCAGCTCAAGGGTGACGAGGGCTTTTACGTAGTCGGAGAGAGCTGGAGACTGCGTCGGATTCTTGGATTCAAAGTCCTGCACGACCCCCTGTGCTCTCCGAAGAGCAGGCCTCGTTCCGTATCTCCTCTGTAGATTTCCGCCTGCATCAAGCACGCACCAAGTAAGTGTATCATAAGTTTTACAGAAGGAAACCTATATAATCAGTTCTTCCATGGCAATGGCAGCAGCAAACCAACAGGATGTAGCTAACTGAAAACAATACTATTTATTTTTTCCTTTTCTTTTGTTTGTCATCTTTGCATAGGGGCCATGCTAATCTTCTCGCTGTCTGTCGGGTAATTGGCAGTTGCCGCACAAATATATGAATTTGAATCTCTAGGTCTACATACCTACGCCAGTGTGTTTTGCAGCAGGTACCCTGAAGGAAGGAACAGCAGCTGCCGCACCGCAAACCCGCCTCGCAGCCTGCGACAGAAACACGCACAGAAATCAAGACGACAGGAGAACATAACCTTATGGCATCCAGCCCCAAAATCATCACTGTGAAAGAAACGCCGGAGGAGAGTGCGTTGCGGTTTCAGGCAGCATTGGTAAGCCATCAGGTGCATACCAAAGGAAACCAAAGCCTGATGAAATTGGACGAACAAGGCGATATTCATGTTTGCTTGCTGGAGATAAGGAAGAAATACGTACCCTGGTGAGGGCGAGGCGGCAGGCCATGTTGCTGCCGTTTTTCGGCCTGGTTTCCGCTGCCTCGTGTACTTGTCGTGAATCTCTAGGCTAGATTTGTTTATATGGCCCGATCGATCACATCATGTGGCGTGTGTCTATCTCTGCAGTCCGGCTCTACCACGCAGACCCGCAGGAGCCGTGCAGGCAAACGAGACACGGACCATCGATCTGTGCAAGCCCGCGTGCGTCAAACGATGTCGACGGCGGCCAACGATGAACAGGAGAAGAAGCGCGTAATCAAGGGCGCAGCCATGGCTACTAGGGCGGTGCTGGTCCTCGGAGTTCCTGGACGATCTCCTCATCGTCATCTACAGCATGGTAGCCTCCCCGCGCGGCCGAGCACGCTTCGCCGCCGCCTGCAGGTCGTGGTGCGCCGCTCCCGTGGCTGCTCCTGTGGCCGCACCACGGCAGCAGGTTAAAGCGCCTCCACTGCCCCGAGGACGGCACCGTCGTGGCCTTGAGAAAGCCCGTGGTTTTGGGGAGATGGCTCGTCGGCGGGTACGATGGCGGCTGGGTCGTCTCGTTCACGCTGGCCTCCATCAGCATTGCCAACCTCTTCTCTGGCGGCGAGTGGATGCTAGCCAAGAAACAGACGACGATAGTCTGTGAGGGCCAGGCCTATGGTCACGTGGTCGCCTTCAAAATTGTATTCTCCGAGCCGCCAACTTCAGACAGTTGCATCCTCGCCGCCATGACACTTAATTGCGGCGTCGCGCTCTGCAGACTCGGTTGCACCGACCGTGGGTGGACGGTACAAGGATGCCCAAGTGTAACGCTTGTCGGGCGAGCTCTATGGCTTACACGATGGAGGGACACTCGTCAAGTACGACATTGGCGCGAATGAGGACGGTGCGCCCATGATCATCGCCGAACATCAGCTAAGCCATGCAAAGGATCTACCACACCCGTCATGGGACTACCACACAAATTATGCCGATTAAATCTTCGATCTGCAGGGCAAGCTTGCGATGGCATCCCTTCGCACGATGGTTGCCAAACCTTGAGCCTTTCTTTAAGGTGTTCAAGCTCCTCGATGTCTGGATCGGACGCACGTTGCGAGTACAAGTGGATGGAGGTGACAAGCTTGGGTGAGCACGCCTTGTTTTTGGGAAACAAATTCTCTAAGGCGGTTCACGTGACAGCAAACATATACGGAGGAGTGGAGAGGAATTGCATCTACTGCTCACGGCATTGTCGTTTAGGTCCAAATGATGCCGTCCCTGGTGACAAGGTATTCTTGACGATCCCAAATGACATCGGTGACCAGACGTACTACAAGGAAGACGACATGAAGAAAGACGTCGCTGGGGGTGGCTTAAAGAGGATCAGGTCGGTAGGGTACCTCAACAAGGGTGGTGCATTTCCTGGCATGTGGATTATCCCTCCACATATATAGCTGGCTAGACTTTATGATATTAGCACATTAAATTGTCCATAAGAGTATATAGTCATCCATGGGAGTAGAAGAAAAGAAGAAAATGTAAGGTGCAAGGCAAATAATAGTGTGCATTTTATAGACATATTGCAGTCTTATAAATTGCTGACCGATAGTTTTCTTTTACTATTGCGCCTGTGTTGCGTCACACACTTTTTTTTTTCGAACCCCGAGGAGGAGAGCAGCATGTATTTTAGATTAAAGACAGAGATGAAATACAACACGACCAGTACAACAATATGCAAGTCCAGCAAATCAAAGCAACAAGCAACCAAAAAAACAGAAGAGATATGATTCACAAACTCAACAAGACGACCAACACCACAATCAACTAAAGAAGAATCAGTCGTCCTGAGGAGCTTGCCACCTCCCACCGCCTAGCCCCCGCCTTGATCTTATCAATGACACTTTGCAAAGGCATGAATCGAGTGTCAAATACCTTCCGTTTCTCTCACGCCAAATTTTGTCTCCCTTGACTCTTTGGCAAACTGCACACTCATGTAGAGAAGTTTCAATCTCCTGGCCACCTCTATTCTTTTTTCTATTAGTCTTTGTCTGGCAAGCTGCTGTAAGTTTTCGATG